>JAGKTI010037546.1:0-10414 GCA_018397915.1 Birgus latro | reverse complement strand
TGGGAGACATGTTATGTGCCAGAGGTGGGGCTGGAGTTAGCTCGGTTGCTAGAGTGAGAAGTGGTTGGAAGAAGTTCAGGGAGCTGTTGCCTCTCCTGACATTGAGAGGACTCTCCTTACGTGCTAAGGGGTCTTTGTATGCAGCATGTGTTAGGAGTGTGATGCTGTATGGTAGTGAGACCTGGGCAGTAAAGGAAGAGGATATTCGCAGGTTTAAATGTACAGAAATGACAATGATTAGGTGGATGTGCAGTGCGTCCCTGCGTGCAAGGCCTGGGGGGGCTGGGTTTACGATAGAAGAGTTGAGAGGTAGGATGGGACTGGAGTGTATTGGTGTTGTGATGAGGAGAGGTAGGCTGAGGTGGTTTGGACATGTGGAGAGGATGGGGGATGATAATTGGGTGCAGAGGGTGAGAAGTGTTAATATTGGGGGAGGGGTTGGGAGGCGTAGACCGAGAAAGACATGGGACGAGGTCATTAAATGTGACTTAAGGGTTAAGGGACTGAAAGGGAGGCTGCCAGAGATCGAGCAGCGTGGAGAGCCGCCATTAGGTGACCAAGGCCGACACATGGAAGCACGTTGGAGCCTTCAAAAACGAAAACGAAAATGGATAGATAGATAGACAGACAGATAGATAGACAGATAGACATAGACAGACAGACAGACTGAGAGATACACAGTGGACTTAATGGCTAAAAAAGAACATCAATAAATGAAATGATACAAAAAGAACTTTCTGTATGGATCCCTTCCTTCTCTGCTCTGCCTCACAATATAATTCATCCACTAACCATTCCAACCCTCCTTCCCACTAATATAGGGTGTGGGGGGATTTCCAGAACTGAGAAAGCTGAAGAACTCTCAAACAATACGGCAAAGGAAATGAGTTACACATTCATTCACTCATTTAAATTAGTTTGTCACTGAGCTACATGAAGTGAGACATGGAAAGGATGCAGAGCTGTAGTACTGTCTTTTCCATCAATTAACCAGAGAAAATAAGCAACAAAAGGACAAAAAATCTCCACCAATATCAGCCACAAGTAATGACATAAGAGGACACAAAGCCATAGTACTGCCTTATTCTATCATTTGCCTACAAGAAATACAATGTGGAATGGATGTAGAGTTGTAGTACTGTTTTTTCTATCATCTAATTATGGGAAATAATCTACAAATGGACAAAGACCTATGCCAAGTTGAGGTAAATGGACTATGCCTACCTGCTGAGAGGATGATGCAATGGGTAAGTCCTCCCCTTGCAGGACCATCCGACTCACACTGCTCAACACTGGGGTCCCACCTGCCACTCCAATGGTGACTGATAACTCCTTACTCCTGGAAATAATGATAAAGTTAAGTATACCATTATTATCATCGTTATTATTCCATCCATTAATCACCCAATCCAGTGTTGCCCCATGAGGAGCGTAGGAGCCCAGGGCTAAGCAAGTTGGTCCTGACATTTAAGATGAGAGTGAGTTTATTATTATTATTATTATTATTATTATTATTATTATTATTATTATTATTATTATTATTACTATCATCATCCTTCACTAACACCACTACCACCAGTATCATTGTCAACCATCATCATCATCATCATCATCATTATCTTGTGGCTTCTGGTCTTTGGTGTCTTCCCTGCATTAAAAAGAAAGAAGAAAACTATAGAAATAAATAAAAAAACACCATACATACTTAACAGAACCATCCATGGCACTCTGGGTTGCGTCATTCCCATCACCAGCCTTGTTATTCTTTTCTTCGTGTTTGTTAGACTCTTGGGCCTTTGGCAGGGGTGTGTAGCCAAATCTGTAAATGATGTATATGTTAATTCACCTGAAAATGGACTGCGACTGAAGAGTTGACGGGAAGGACGGAACTGGAACGTATTACTAACATCCATCCATCCATCAACCAATCCTACGTTGCCCCATAAGAGCATAGAGGCCTGGGGCTAGGCAAGTTGGTCTTGACATTTAAGATGAAAGTGACCAGCCTCACTCATCCCTGAGTGGCATTACATAAGCAATAAATCCCAACCATCCCTTGGATATAAACCTTCACCGGCACATTTCCACTGGAGTGCTGTAATTACCCACTAAACCACCAGATGCCATAATTTGGTTATATGGTTACCATCCAGCATCGTAAATAGTTTCCTGGTGTACAGTACAGGAAACCATTTGGCTTGTCACTCAGTGCAGAGTCACCCATAGCAGAAGGAAGAGGAATGAATGAAGGAAAGATAGACAGAAGGGGGAGTGTAAAGTCACCCATTGGCAGAAGGACGAGGAAAGAATTAAGTAAAGAATGACAAAAGAGGAAGGAATGGAAGAAGGAAGGAGGGAAGGAAAGGACAGACACCCGAGAGCAGCACTACATCGAGTGAGTGGGGTAAACATTGCTCAACTTGGATAAATACTGCTCAACTTACAGTCCCTGGATAAGCACTGCTCAACTCACTTAGGTAAATATCACTAAACTTCGATAAATATTGCTCAACTTACATAAATACTGCTCAACTTACTTGGCTAAATACTGCTCCATCTTGTCAATGTCCGTGCTCTGCTGGTTGATGAAGTCTTGCATTGACGATAGGTAACTGGAGAAATTGCTGGTTGACTCCAAGTTTTGAGAGATTAAATTGGATTCTTTCTGGAAACATGAGAGACTTAGATTAGTGTCCATTGGTCACATGATTCCAATTTTTAAAAGGACATAGGACACTTGTAATCTGGTGTATGGAATTTATTTTGTATTTTTGTATCTATCTATCTATCTACCTACCTACCTATTTATCTATCTATCTATCCATTGTCAGACGCCTTAATCCCGTACGAGGTGGCCGCAGACAAATTGCCCCCATGTCACCCTGTTCCCCGCCATTTCACTGCCCTGCTCCCAGCTCACATCCCCCTCTCTCATATACCTCTCCACTCCATCCCTCCATCTCATCCTTGGCCTCCCCCTCCCTCTCCCACCCTCCACCTCACTCACATACACTCTCCTTATCAGTCTCTCAGTATTTTTCCTTCCTCCATTCATCATTTGTTTCAATAAAAAAATAAATAAAGGTCATTATAGTGGTTTACATTAGCCTGGCAAATATCTCAAACTCTCTGCAGACCAAATGATGGATAAATATAGTCAGATTGGAGGACAGCCGAAGGAATAAACATGGGGACACGATTATCAGCTCATGTCTTAGTGAATATTATGTAACCACCAGAAATCATTTACAACACTGGGTGGTAACTCAAACAGCCACCCATTACAGGATTATGGTGTCTGGCAATAGATAGATGGATAGACCGATTGATAGTACAGTAGATAGATAGAAAGACAGATTGATAGTGCAGTATTTTAGCAGTAGGAGTTGCAGACAAACAGATGAGGAAGCTACTTGACCAGACACAGATGAAACAATACACTAACCTTAAGATCTTCAACATTACTGGTGAGCATCTTGAGCACTTTGTCATACGATTGAGGATTCTGCCTGCAATATAAGAAGAAAATATACAGTTTTCGGAATATCAATAATACCAGAATATTAACTCATTATGAGGACATTCAGTCAAGACGTTTATGGCAAGAGTGATCAGTCGTTCTCCCCTGAGCAACATCATGAGTAACATATCCCAACCACCACTCAAAATTATATGCTCACAGGCCACATCTGGTAAGGGTGAGTGAATGAGTGATCTGGTTGAGTGAGTGAGTGAGTGAATGAAATCAACACACATCTGGCTGGAGTGAGTGAGCGAGTGAGTGAATGAAAGCAACACACATCTGGCTGGAGTGAGTGAGCGAGTGAGTGAATGAAAGCAACACACATCTGGTTGAAGCACCTTGATCCACTAACTCACCAGGCACCTACATTCTATACATGGACTACAGAGCTAAAGAACAATATTAATTTTGGGCTTTCCTTTCATCCCCTACAAACACACGAGAATTTTTAAAAGCAGAAAATACTCAGGTGTGACTGGAGGTGTAAAAGCTTTAGGAAGAAAGTGCTGCTAGATGAAGGTGAAAAAAATGTTGAATTATTCCTGATAATGCAAATTATATATTGCACCTTATACTGTACTTTTAGCTTTACTGGATTCATCATCATTATCAATCATTATCATCATCACCACTGTCAATCATCATCATTATCATCACTACCATCATTATCAATCATCACCATCATCAACCCATAATCATCAATCATCACAACAATCATCATCATCATTTCAAAACCAAAATAATGAAATATGTTTATTGACGATGGTAATACAGTACTGCAGAAAATTTGTCAATCATCTTACCCAACAGGCTGATTAAAACTGGACTTAAGGCTCGCCACCTCCTTGTCTAGATGATGGCACAGTAACTTCAGTCGGGTAAAGAATGGGGTAGTGATGTTTTCGTCCATTGTGGCTACTGTAAAAAAAGAAATAAATAAACAATAAATAAAAATAATAATAAAGATACTAATACTAATACTGTACTACTAATAGTAATAATAATAATAATAAAAATAATAATAATAATAATAAAAGTTATAAAAAATAACAGCAATTTCAAACAGGTGAAGAATAAAGTAGCAGTGTTTTTCTCCATTGTGGTTACTGAAAAAAAATATATATATATACAGTATATATATATATATATTTGTATTACAATATTCCTCTTTCTATTAAAATATTATAATTAATAGTTCTGTTTCATTTATAAAGGCTCCTACATGTTTGCATCCATCAACCTTGGTCACCTAATGGCAGCTCTCCATACTGCTCGACTCTTGGCAGCTTCCTTATTCAGTCCCTTATCCCTATCATTAAGGTAGGCCTATATGTTAATCAGGTAAACTCAGGCATTAGAAAGGAGTGCCTTCATGTGGTAGCACTGACAGAACTGATAAATTCCCTTGATTCTCTCCCTATCTTATTGTAATTTACCTTGATTTTTTCTGAAGTTAGGGAGTAGAGTTGTATTCAAACTCTCTATCCTAAAAAAAAAAAAAAAAAAAAAGGCAGGGAGGAATTAGATTTCAAAAGAGCAACTTCTGCTGGCAATCCACCAATTTCAGGTCCAAATGAGCCTAGGGCAACAGCAGCAACAAAAACAACAACAGCAGGAGTAACAAGCTAGAGGGTTCATCGCTGTGACCTCAGGCATATCTAAACATGACCCCGTTGGACTGCAAAAAAACGGCAACTTTAGCCAGGAGCTGCCAGAGATTTTTTGCCATGTTTATGTGCAAGGTTTGTGTGTCGTGTGAATGAGGTAGCCGTGTAAGTGTACCGTGTGTGAGGGGCTGCATTAGTGTGGGTGTAGTGGACTGTTCTGGCACTACACAAAGCACCTACTATCGTGCATACATCATTTTTTTTTTTCGTGGGATTATAAGTATGAACACTAATAAAAACAGGAAATACAATAATGCCATGGCACTAAGTGATCCTTAAAGCCAGGAGTCTATAGTAAAAATTAAAATAGAGTACCCACTGAGAACACTCGTACTTCATATATCAGACGCTAGAAGAGTTATTAGTGAATTTTAACCCAACTAAAGTTTAAAATATATGGTACGATGAACTTACACCAAGAAACACAAACGGCACTAGGTATTCAGGGCAATAAATACCGTAATAATTACCTCAAATCAGAAAATCGAGGCAGCTCTCTCTCCCGCCAGTTGAATGTTACCTCCAAATGTAAACACACAGGGTTGCCAACATTACATATTGCACAAAAAGGAAAATAACCGCTATGAAAATTATATCAAGTCCTAAATTGTAGCTATATACACCTGCTCAGTATGCCCATTACGATTTACTAGTTTATATGTTTTAAAATTAAACAGGGTCATGGGAGCTAACAATACTACAGGGTTGCCAACATTACTTAACGTCAGTCACTACGTAAACGGTAATAATCAGCAAATGAATTCCCTTTACTCTTGATTCACTATTTTATTTGTTCCAATGGTTGTCAAGAGTATGGGGAACTATGATTTCTTAAAGGCAGAAAGGGAAGAGTAGGAAATGAGGGAAAGGGACGGGAAGCGAGGCAGGGATGGGGAGGTGTTGGGGAAGACCTCATACAAAGGCATTTTCTGCTCCACCTATTGTACCTTCTCTTCCTCCTACCATACGAGAGAGAAAAGGGGGAGGGATACAGACCTTACTCTGGTAGTCCTGCTGTAACAGGCTCTGTAACTGTAGACCTTTAAGAACAGTTAAGCCGAGGGGGAGGGGCGGGGGGAGTTCTTACTCGGGAGGTCCTGCCCTGTTGTTGTAAAACATTAAGAATAAATAACAGCACAGCAGCGAGAGAGAAAGCCAGACTGTGGCTACACGGGTGACATGGATCAAGCATCTGCCAAGAGGGGCAGACTTCAAGGACACTGGTCAAGAAAATATCTCCCCACAGCTCCTACAGCACTGTGCCAGAGAGCTGTTTGGACCTCTTTCAGATTTTACAGTCTGTTCTGGGAAAACATTTGGCCCTCAGTATGGGAGGAGGCATGAATGATCTCTGACCACAAGAAGAACTCCACCCGAAGAACTACAGGTCCATGTCCCTCTTCTGCGGAACTGTTTGGCTCCAATCGACAGTTCAGCTTCAGTTCTGGATAGACCAATTATCCTTCTCCAAAGAGCTGTACAACCCTCTAGCCAATGGTCTAGGTGTCTATGTTGTCACCTTGGATGTAGCATGGGCATTCAACCAAGTGTGGTGTCCTATAGATGCTTCATGAAAAGAACATCCAGGGAGACCTCCTATTGCTACAGGACAACTATTTCCAGGGAAGAACCCTCCATGTTTTAGTTAACACACAGGCCTACAGGACCCTCCACATCAGGGCTAAGTTACCACACTACACTTCATACACACACACACTAATACATTGCCACAACAGCCATCGAAAACCATCAGCCAACCATCCTTCATGAACCACCACCAGACATCCATCCCTCTGATACTACACTGTCCAGAAATGTAGGTAACTCTTAAACAGTCCACTCTGTCTACCCTGTAATGCAACCCCCATCCCACAAAACACTGACTTATTTCATGCAACACACTTTCACACGACTGACAATCCTTCAACATAACCCCAAAAGTGAATCTCAGGAGGCACCCAGTTGAAGTGGACTGTTCACTATGGTCCACTGGGTTCACAGTCAGATAAGCCTGGGGTTGCGAGAACTCAATCCCCCGTTAACTCCCCTTGCAGGAAAGAAAAACACCCTTATTTTTCACTGTCATTCATGTTCTTTGTAATACAAGTCACGCACGTTATGTTACCGACATTCTCTTCTACAATCCACCAATCATAGTCTTTTTCAGGCCAATATTTACATACAGTTCCGTTAAATCTAGCTCCATCCTGAATTAATTTTTGTAAAGTAACATAATTCTTACACTGTATATATAACACGGTACACATAAAACATGGGACTACTGTTGAAACTAAAAGATTACACTAGACAATGAATCGTAAAAAATCTCAAGCCTCCACATAATTAAGAGTACAAAAAACTACTGTTTTCTAAAACCATCAAACAAGGTATCACATTACTCAATAAGAAGGACTTTCACAGAATACGTATGGCCGATACACAACCAACATTAAACAGTACGTGAAATCAACCCTCACTACAATGACATCTTTATTCTGTTTGACTCTGCCATCTCATGACAATTTTAAAAAACTCTGGAAGAGTAGTGAATAGGTTAGGGAAAGCTGAATCTAGCCCCCTCTAGTTCAAAAAGTCTCCCCTAAGCCGAAACTCATATGAAGAGGGCATGAATAAAGTAATACACCAAACCAAAGAGAAATATAAGGAAATTCAAGAGCTTTAACCCCTGCAACTGAAACAACTTTTAGCTGAGTCTTGCAGCTCTCTGATTACTTTATTAGGTATATACAAAACATCTTACATTGAAGAAATTAATGATGACTATATCCAACCCCTCCAGCTCATGATTTTTAAATTGAATAAAATCAGGAGAGAGCAAGAAATAAAAATAGCATAACTGGACTGACGGGCTAAGTGTTGCGGCTTCCTTGAGAATAAATAATGCAAAGAATGTACAGCATGGTCCATATATTAGGCAACTCAATTTGTGTGTTGCTAGGACGGCTCAGTCAGTGTCACCAGTGTCTACTCATCATCATTTCCATTCCCCATAACCTCTTTATGCAAAATAGTGTCTGTTTTTATACATACATTGATTGCATTGTTAAAAAAGAATTCACGAAGTTACCAAAATTTACTCACTCCCCCACACCAGCAGACTGAACCATTCCTCCAACACAGGCAAACTGGGATACAAAATTTATGAACCATCTTTTATTTACCATCTTTCTTCAGCTTCACTAATGCACACTTCCCATAAAATTTTGCGCAGTTTAATAAAATGCAATTGAATCACCAATAAATTAATAAAGAAAATGGATAGACTTTGAAATAAAATAACCGTAGCTATCAATCTGCCTGTCGCTCCACTTGTCGGTCATATGAAGAAAGTGAATCTAACTGCTACAAATTATGGCCACTTTCACAGCCACTACTTTTTGTTCATACATCAGGCTTTCAAAATATTCTTTTCATCTGGTTCTTAACTTCATCCCCATGGGTTAATAATCTATCATTTACATCCTTCACATTTCTTTCCACTTTCACTTCTACATTTCCACACCTCTTTCACTCCTCTGTTTAAGCTTTCTCGGTCCCATTCGGCAATGATGTAAGCAAGTACGCAAACCATTAACATAAATAAAGTGTTTACCAACATCCTTAGTGACATTCCATACCTTCCCAAAGACACTTATGTTGAGGATTGTTTTTTTTTCAGAGATACAAATAATTCTTGGTGAGCTGCATACTTCCAAAGGTGAGCTACATACTTCCAACGGTGAGCTTCATACTTCCAAAGGTGAGCTCCAGATTTCCAAAGGTGAGCTACATATTTCAACAGTGAGCTTCATGTTTCTAAAGGTGAGCTCCAGACTTCCATATAGGGTGCTTCTTTTCAACGAGATGCACATGATCCTTGGTGAGCTTGATACCTTTCCAGTGAAGCTTACTACTCTTGGGGATTCTTTTCACTGCGATACAAATGATGCTTAGGGAGCTCCATACCTTCCCCTACAGCTTACCATATGGGGGGATAATTTCAGTGAGATCCTTGGTAAATTCCACATCTCTCCAGTCAACTTTGCCTTGCTAGCGATTCCTCTCACTAAGTCCCTAGCCCCATACCCCCTACTATTACTGTGTTGGGGATCCTGATAAGATGCAAATGAATCAACTGGGGATGCAAGCCTTGGCCAATCCACCACTGTCTGCTCCATGATATGTTTACAGGTGATAAAAAGTCTACCATTCCGTCCAGGTACATCAACTACTGGGTTTACTCGTATGTACAGTGTTTATGTGCAGAAATATACTTACATGTGTTGCCTCACTAATATCTCTTCTGTGCAATGATGTGCATCACCATATATTGCCAAACTTTATGAGGCAAAGAAATATGCTTACTTTTCATGTCAAATATATTACACAGATGAAAAATTAACATACAGTACAGGTATACTGAGTAGATAAAAACTGTTGAATCTTGGGTGTGGGTAACTTGCATAGGAGGCCATTTACAAAGACATTAAAACATTGCACTACCCCAAGACCGGTGGAATTAGGAAGGGAGGGGGGGAGTTGGTGGACAAGGGAAGAGGACATACTCATTAATATTTCTGTTTAATATTTGTCAACTACTTATATTCAAATCTCACAGCAGTACAGGAGGATGGAAATTATTATTATTATTATTATTACAGTATTTTTTCTCACTTCACTAAGCAGGAAAGTCCCCACTAGTAGTCCTTAGTTTAACATCAGTTTACAAAAAGTCATATTCTAATGTGGATAAAGATGGGATGATGATGATGATGGTGATGACGAAGACGACAACAATGGTGATGATGATGATGATGACAATGATACTCTAATACAAATAAAGTTTTTACCCATAATCATAGTTCAACATAAGGTGTCCACAAATCCACAGCTTCATACAATGTCTTAGAAATGCTCAAAGACACATCTGAACACATTACTCAGGGACGACAACAAACCAGCACTGCAGCCCCATCAAATGTACTGGTACATTGTCCCCATATTCTCAAGCTTCTCTGAAATCCTACCCCTTTCTTCCTTCGAACAAACTCCAGGATTCTACTTAATATCAGATGATTTTATTCAGAGAGGGAGTCACAGGAGCTTGAGTGCGTGTTAATGGAAGTGGCAATGAGACTGGCCAGATAACAGTATAGCATTCCTCAGTGAAATACAGGTTACTTATAAAATGTTCAAAATTGATTCTGGCAACCCTCTTCCTTTA
>JAGKTI010037545.1:0-10874 GCA_018397915.1 Birgus latro | reverse complement strand
ACACACACACACACACACACACACACACACACACACACACACACACAAGGCGTACTGTGGTACAGGGAAGAAGCAGAGCCGCAGAACTGTACTCATCCAAGCCACATTAAAGTTAGGATGAAGTTTACGCACCAAATAGAAACATTGTGAGGATTATTGTTATACCCATGCTCGCGAAGAAAAAGAGGGTATTATGCTCTACTCGACATTTGTGTAACTCACCGGGTCGGTCAGGATCGCTTGATGGTAGTGATCGTCAGCTTTTACCCTCCCGGAAGGGAGCTGAGAGCTCATATAGTCCGATCTATGGGCAAGGCTGTGACCTTCACACACGCACACACCCATCCCCTTGCTCAAGGGGGACAGTAACCACCCATTTCGTCAGTGAAACTTTTCGCAACCTGAGCGAGGCGCGAACTCCCGTCTACCAGATGGCAAGCGAGAACCCTACCACTGCGCCAGCGAGCGGTAGGTGTGTGTGTGTGTGTGTGTGTGTGTGTGAACAAAATAACTCAAAAGATTATACAATTGGAGCCAGATCTGGTGGAAAAGTAGAGGGATAGCTAAGGAGCTGAACTACTGTTTTAGAGAACAATAGGCCAAAGGTTTAGAACATAGGCCAAAGTTTCTAGCAAGGTCATCTTACGCAGCTTCCATCGAATTAGACCAACTAGGTGGAAGGACTGAGGGTAAGCCAAAAACGAAGCAGGTCCATTTTTAGAACAATAAGTCAAAGGTCAATTTCATAGGGCAAGGTCAGGCTTCGACCCGTGTGCCTGATTGTTGACAAAATAACTAGAATACTTTTAATCTGACTTGGACCAAATTGGGTGGAAGGGTTGGGGGTCAGTCAAGGAGCCGATCTATAGCATTTGAGAGCAATAGGTCAAAAGTTAAGGTCACATAGCAAGGTCAGCTTTAAATTTCGATCCGATTTAAATCAAACCTTTTTTTTTGGGGGGGATGGTGGGGTGGGGGGGAAGGAGTCAGGGCATAGCAATGTTAGTGGAATTCGATTTTGAGAGAAATCTGTCGAAGGGCAATGTCAACAGGCAAAGTCAGGTGTTCTGCCCATGGCCCAAAAAGAAACAGGTCGAGACACGCGCATGGGGGAGGGAGGGACTAGTGACGTCACAGGGAGCAAAACAAACAGAAAGCAACAACCTACTTGAACTGAAGCTCTGATGTAACCCTCTAAACGACAAGAATTTTCTCGTCTGCATAGCATATCATACTAGTTCTTTTACACTAACTTGTCCTAACTTTTGCAGTTAATTTAACATAGCTAGAAGGCTGATAAAGTCAATTCTACATCTTTACATCTTTTTCATAACATTCTAGAGTTAATCTGTCGTTGCAGCTCTGAATTAATGCTGGAAAGACTGCAATTTTAGACCAAGGTAGAGTAAAAACAGTTGAGTATATCAATATTATTATTATACAGTTTTTATATTAACCATTATCCAAACACTTCTAGTTTCTATTGGGTATTTTTCAAATCACATAGCTTGTTTGTTGTATGTGTTTTACATACTCCCTTCCTTGCCTGGGTTTGATGTTGCCTCCTAAGTTTAGCCAGTCGTAGTTTACCCACCATACCTAATAATGAGGGTCATACGTCAGTGTCTCTGCAGTAGATCCAGTTACTTCTGTATCCAGGGTTAGACATTAAGTGATTTAAGAGAGTTAATTGATAGCTTCAAACAATTCTTTATTTTCAGCGTCTATGTATACTGTCGGGCCCTGCTGCGGATGTCAGTGATTGCACTGCGCAGTTGGCCCTCGTGCGGTGTGGTGCGGTGAGGATCTGTCCCTTCTCCCCTTGGAGCTAAGATGCGAATGAATGTGTTTGTGTGGATGAGTAAATTGGGAGTGTGTCGTCTTGTCTCGGCTACCTCCCTTTCCATGGGGGAAGCAGCCTAGGTATATGGATAGATGTGTTGATCGTGCCATTTATTTTAAACACAGCCTATGCTCATTCTAACAGTTTATAGGAAAGACTGATTGACTAAGTGAACATTATAGCGCCACGCCAAAGAGGCAATATGACATGAAAGTAGAGAAAGGTAATGGTAATTAGAGCACACGTAAAATTAAAGGTTAACGAAACTAGATATATGATGTAGACAGGTGGAAAAGGATTCAAAACTATAAAGGACCCCAGTTTGACGGAGAATAGACATAACAAAAGGAGAGAGATTCAAATAGTATGTCACTGTTCATGGGAAGGAATGATGAAGGTAATGGGTCAGTGGGTCCAACAGTATACTGCATCGTTATGAAACCATGTCCAGGGGCCGACTGAGTCCCAGTGGATGACCTGACCCCCCACACACCTACCAGCCGCAAAATCAGGGTTGGCAGGTGCCGTCAGTTTCAGTATTTGTGTATAATTTGCATACAAGATTCTGACACGCGCCGGATAAATTGATATTTTATTAACTTTTGTATGGCTAAATCCTGATAAGAGCAGACATGAGCTGTGCAAATGCTACATCTGGTTCTGAGCACCTAGCAACAATGGCCACTTCTCATATAAACCTCGTGACCTCTTACTTGGAATGAGATGATTTTCGAATAGAAGTGACCCAACTTGTTTCTATAAGGGCCATAGTTCTGCCCTTAGACCTGTTGGTGGGAGCGTGGGTATTGCATTTCCTGATTGCCCCTTGCTAAACCTTGTGAGGATTATTGTGGAATTGTGATTACTATGAAGAAAATACAAAAAAAAAAAAAAACTTTTTATGTGGATTATTGAGAAAAGTTTTATTTATTGTGAGGAAATAACTGTTCCGACCAGAAACTGTCCTATCCTGACAAGCAACTGTTATCAGTATGTGGGAATAATGCTTATATTTCAACAATTACCTGAGCTACGAAAAATAAGACCAGCATAAACCTCATTTTCGTGTAGCTCCTCCAAGCCTATATCCAGTATTATATCAGCAACAGGACAGAATTTCACTATATTCACTGTTATGGAAGATACAAGCTGATTTGTTGATAAAGATTGCTTTGTTATACACAAACGGTTTACAATGACACAGATATATGACCCCGCACGAGTATGTAAAAAACACATATTTCACGAATTAATGAGTGCTGACTGAGATAACAGATTCAGTTTCATATTTTCACCCTGCGACCAGATAATGTCTTCCATAATATGAGTATACAGTAATATCTAGCTTTCATGCTGGTCTAATACCTTTCCCGGTACAACATTCAGATCGTTAAAGCAGTGTGTCCGTTCATATGAAAGGACAATGCCACGTATCAACATAAATTCATATAAGAAGCGTAGCAACTAGAAAAAAAAGTAAAAAAATGATTGAATGTGAAAACGTGTCAGACAAATCCTCTACAAAATCCAACACCTAGACCCTTTAAGATGTTACCCTGAATCTTAGCAAATTAGACACGACATCACTCATTATTAGTCGAGGTAACCTAACACGTAGCCTGTATTATGTTAAAATCGCACCAGACCTCACCTGTATAACGTTGACAGAGCTGTTCTTATCGTCGGGGCCCACCCATTGGTCGATGAGGATGCCCTGGTTCAGCTCGCCCCGCAGTCGGCCTATCAGCGTCTCCATGGTGAAGTCGGGTTTGGTCCAGTTGGGGGTGGTGACCGGCCAGCCACCCAGGGAGTCCAGAATCGACTGAAGGGGGGCGTGTCCCGTCTCCTCGATCTGAGCTGGGGGTGCAGACAAATTACTTTCGGATCGTTTTACTTTCAGTCAGTTTGATATATAATTGTGTCGCATGAAGGTTGTGTTTAACTTTTGATATTAGTATCCTCAGACGTAATCAGCAGTTGCAACAGCATGAAACTGAGAAATACAGTCCTATCATACTCAGCATTATACCGTAAATCGTGACGCATCGGTTCATAAAGTTCTGTATCGAACGATACTTGTGTATGCTACTTATCTGAATAAGCAAGCACTGTGACCCTAGTATGAATCGGAAATGACGTAGTGGAGGACCCCAGTTACGCGCATTGAAATAAATTATCAGAATTTGCCTCCAAGATATGTGCAAATAAATGTACATACTTTGATGTAAACTGGCAAAATCGTGCTTACGTTATTGCCCAAAATTTCTGCATATCATGTGTGTATCGTATACCGTATACTGTATAGTGAGAAAACTGCTGGGGGGGGGGGGCGCAGTTTGCCAGGCTAGGCTCCCTCAGTGGACTGAAGCTTTTACCTGATGACAGAACACAAAATGTTTATCCTTTAACCCGAAATTTGTGTCCAGTTATAGGAGTCTTTCTTTGGGAAACGTTAGACTAATAAATCAGCTTCATATTCATTTTTTTTTTTCTTTTCATATACACTCTTTTATGATCCTCCATAGCTTCCTGTGGTGGAAAGGATCACAATGACCTCTTTTAAGAAAGGAACGATTTAGAAGAGAGTATAAAATCACAATCATCAAGCATTCTGTACAGTTTATTGATACGCTTAAATAATATCTCTTAATTGTCTGTGAGAGGAAAGGGAAATCACATATGATCCGAAAATGTACAGTGGCCTACTAGAGGTTGTGAAGCCTTTTGCTATAATGAAACTCCCAGAGAACGACCTCCACTTACTGGTGTTCATACAGGCTTTGTAGAAGAGCTTGGCCTTCTTGATGGCTTCACCCTCAGCCGATGTTATAGGCTCCTGGAGAAGACCTGAGGGAGAGTGAGTCTCCTTATAATATGGCTATGACTTGGGACATTATTATTTCGGTTCCTTGCCTACCATGGAGGAGTTTCTTAGTCTCGTTAAGGCCAAACTATTATCCTTGGCTTGGTAAGGATGTCCAGGCCCGAAAAGGAGCCTGTTCTGCCTGTAGGGTCTGTTATATAATTATCTACCAAGTTTGCCTGTAAGAATTTGGAGTCTTTGAAAACTGATGGAACATAATATCTTCGAGCTATATTATTTGTGATACCTATTCTAACTGTCTGGTTACTTAACTGCCTGTTGAAATGAATCCTCTCTATCTATCCTTGAATATCTACTTGCTGAGGCCCCAAATCTTGGGATTCTACCTCTGAATATCTACTTCAACAAAATGACATAATCCTGCATCTAACAATCCAGTCTATTGGACCTTAAACTATGCTGGAATTCTACCTATCAAGACTTTCTAACAAACGAGATCCTCCTCCTTCGAAAAATTTTCTACCAGCTGCAATCTAGGCTACTTACAGAGTCCCTAATCTTATTAACCTTTTGGAACCTAATCTACTTGCAGTGACCAGCCTCTTAGAATCCTCTGGAGCTGATGTACCACACCTTCGAGGGAAGGTGGGTATGGAGGAATTTATCCTACTTCACTGGTCCTTTATCTACCTATCTAACCTTGCACATCTACCCACTGGAACCCTAATTCTCAGGGTTCTACACTGCCTTTGAAAGTCTACCATCATCTACCCACCTCTTAGTATCTTCTGCAGTTGGTCGGCCATCACTTCAAAGGTGTTTATAGAGGAGCGGTCTTCTGGTATGACGTGCTTCTTGTTCCACATTCCGCAGGCGAACTGGAAGAAGTCGTGGCAGGGGTCCGCCGTCTGATCCATGGCCTCCAGTAGTGACGCGGCTATGGTAGAAGGGAGAGGTGTTAAGTTCTGGAGGCAGGCTACTGGAAGGAAGGAGAAGGTTGAGAAAGGAAGGAAGGATGGAAGGATGGAAGGACATGGAGGTAAGGCGAGAGGTATTAAGTTTTGGAGACAAACTGATGGAAAGAAGGAAGTATGTGGAGGTAAGAAGGGAGCTGCGGGAAGATGGAATTTTGGTTTGTAGGGGGAAGAGGTGTAAGAATTTGGAGGCTGGAGAGTAGACACTTTAAATCCAGGTGATGTCCTTGGCAGTTATTCTTGCTACAACCAGGGGAATTTATTCAACTTGGGAAAGGTCTCTCGTATTGAGAGGTGTTTATTACCCCTTAACCGCGGGTCATCCCTTTCATGACGGTCGGGTGCAATGGATCATACCGCGGGGCATCACTTGAGTGACTCTGTGTTATTTTTAATTCCCCTGGGCTTCCAGGTGGTGACTTGTATCATCTATCAGTACTGCCAATGTCAACAATAGTCAGAGCTGCTAATGTCATCAGTACTCCCATCCATTGTTTACAATTTAGCCATTTTCCCCCATTCTAGACTTCCCTCCCTACCTCCCCACCATTACCCTCTCCTGTCATCTGCTCAGCCGCTCTGCGCTAAGTAAATCTTCCCCGGATTTTTCCACTGTTTTCATCCATTGAAATGAGCCCTATGCCCTATTCTTGTACAAATTTATATATATATATATATATATATATATATATATATATATAAGGTAACTGATAGTGACATACACCTGGAATTGGCTAATTATCACTTGGCAACATCCAAACTGCACTCGTTCGCTAATTCCCTCTGCTTTTTTTTCCGTGAAATATGCTGTATGAGCTACTCTCGTAATATAAATGTATATAAGAAAGGAAGGGAGAAGCCTGAGTGATATTTATATTCATGTGGAACTACCTAATTTATTATGTATTGTCTAGATTTCCTACGACTTATTTCTTAGCATATACATTAGCAGCTGCCATTTTCAACTCTTGGCTACCGAGATACAGTCAGTTTGCTCTCGTTTTTCACGGTGAAATGACGCCCCTCCATTTCTGCCACTTTTGCGCCTATTATAAAAGGCTTTGTGACCTCTACCCCTACTAAACATCGTTTGGGAAGTGGTAAAGGACTGTAGATATATATAAGTGTAATAAAGTACTAGAAATAATAAAGTGTGAGTGTGTATATGAGTAAGAAATGACAGAATACCAGCGGCGAATTAGCGCGAGTGGGAGGCTCGTACGCGCTCGTATTTTGCATTGCTTTCACAGTTTTTTTTTTCTAGTATGGATTCCAAACTACTTGGAAATCATTGAATAGAGTTTCTAGTGATAATATCTGGCAGTGATATTCAGATTAGGGGATATCGGGAAGTGTAAAGTTGAGACTTAGTTGCCCAACTTCAGAAGTCTCCACAAGTCCCACGGTAGTCGACGAGTGCTAAAAAAAAAAAAATCCCAGGAGAAAGCTGAAGGTATGTGCCATATGCATATTTAATTACAATATTTTAGGACTAATAACTGATTTTTGGCAAATATTTTTAAAAAGTCAGTCGGAGCGCGAATATCCCCGCGGGAATGGCCTGGAGCGCCTCTGACAACTCCGCTGTGTAGGGGTTAATGATTTATATAAAACTCCTCCATTAATTTTATATACCATCCCTCTAGTCCCAGAAGTCTGTCCTAAGGTGAATGTCATCACCAAGAAATGGCAAAAATTAGACTAATGAAGAAGACATCCCAGGGTTCAAAGAGTTAGTGCTTGTTACCAGTGCCGTGGATTGTTCAAATGGATGGATTGTGCCTATCTGTCCATCTGTCTGTCTGTCTATCTATTTATCTTTTCATCTATCTGTCTTTCTTTCTTTCTGTATGTATGTATGTGTATGTACATTGTCTCTATATATCTGTCTGTCTGTCTGTCTGTATGTATGTATGTCTGCCTCTCCAGTCCTGTTTTGCCTCACCAAGAGGGTGGGGTCCAAGGCTAGACGATTCAGTGTCGACATTCCAAGGCAGGAGTGGCCAGTCTCGCTCGCTTTTGAGTGGTATTATGTGAGCAATAAACGTCAGCCAACCCTCGAATGTAAACTCATACTGGCCCCATCCAGTTGGAGCGCCTTAACCCACTAAACCACCGGGCGTCAGTTAGTTATATGGTTGCCATTCAACGTAGTACCTGGTTTCCTGAGTTATAGGAAAGCATTGGGACTGTCACTCAGTGCAGTCACCTGAAGGTAACACTGTATCAAGTGAGTGCATAGTGGGCGTCTCCACCTACAACCAAATAAGTGTTTTATTATGAGTAGGATTAACCTTCCCATAAACTATAAAGGGAGATATATAAGTCTGATATGAGGGCGTTAACATTCAGTGTACTATACTCATAGATTGTTATCAGGACAGTGATGATAGTCTGATTAGGAGTGGTATCGTGAGAGATGTGAAAGTTGTTTTGAGTGGCGTTTACGTTTCCTTAAAAGTGAGAACATCCAGGCTCCTCTGCTGTAGCCTCAGCTTAATTCAATTCTTTGGAGTAAATTTAAACAGAATACTTGAGTCGTCCCAACTATAAGAGGGTTAGTTCTATTAACACTTAGGTCTTTATGACTGATTCAGATAAATAAAACTGTGTTATGTTAGTGAAAGAGAACAGAAGACGCGACCATGAGAGTGTAGCACGGTTACTTGGTCACTGTCATGGATAGTATGCATGTGACAAGCAAACATCACTGGACGCGGTTGTTACGTTTCCAACATCAACGTGCCCAGCTGGACGCGGTAGCTTACACTGGTAACAGCGGTGGATGATGTTCCGTGTGCCAATTTACAGCAATAAAAGAAGTCAAAGCAAAGTTTAAATCCCAGGTTTTCATTTGAAAACAAGATAAAACAACTCGGAGAACTTCCTGCTTATGAAAGAAAAAAATGAATAGGTCACAAAACAAAAAAAGAAAAAAGTAGAGGTGTTGGCAGTACCATATGGCAACTTAAACTCTGGGCGACCCATGCTGGTTTACTCTTGTTTTAGGGATGACCTGAAGCTAAAATATTGTGTGTATATGCTCATGTGAGCTATCAAAGGGAGGAATTTTAATAACTTTGTCAAGTTTTTATCAGTAAATGAAAATATACCACCTAGAAAGCAAGCACAGTGAAGTCTTTTTGCCATCATTTCTTGCAGACTGGATATTAAGCAGCAGCGTCTGCTACACGGCCGTGTGTAATATGACCTACAGAAAAGATTCATTTATTATCTACTTTTTACTCTCAGCATGCTGTAGTTGCCTTGAAAATGACTGATTCGCTATAAATAATACCGCGAAGGATGTTAGGAAATTCGAGACAAAGGAGTGCTATTTTAACTAAAAATCTTTGTCTCGGGACCCACCTTGCATTACATAGCCATTTCTCTCTTTGTCTGTGTGTGTGTGTGTGTGTGTGTTTCCCATGTATCGAACCATATTTTCTGTTGCCAAGTTATTTCGAATACACTTCATCGTATTGTGCCATCGGTAATATGTACCTAAGAAAATTATGAAAACTCTATGTATGCTTTTACTGTAATATCCCTGCGTGTGTATCAGGTGAAGACATGGTCAGTAGGATGCGGCACTTGTTAGAGGCGGGGCTTGTAGGGGGGCGGGGTTTAGTTACATCAGTGCTTACTATCTCTAAAGACATGAGTTACCGTTGTTCTATCGTTTTCTTTGTTGTGACTTTTGACTTCCAGATAGAGCAAGACAACACAACTTGGGAAATTATAGCAGAATCAAGTCCTTATACAGTATTCTCTTATTATTAGTAATGAATAAACAAGTGAGTAGGAAATGTTCGCTGTCTTCGAAAAACTCTCCAAAACATATTTAATCGTCAGTTAATGGTGAGAATATACTTGACATTATCGTACTGGAGGGCTACACATCCTTATTCAGTGTTCCCTGGTGGAAAAAGAGACAGCGAGATGAGAATGATTACTCTTTTCGAAGCTTTTTACGACTTGCCATATCTACCCCCACCAGTTAAAAAGAAAGAGAAAAAACCAAGCCTAAATAAAATCGTTTTGTGGAAGTAAATATATAACAAAATGTGTTGTTTTCTATATCCTCTGCCGTTAGTGCTAAACGAGACAGTGAGAAGGAAAGGTTCATTCTCCAGTTCGGAAAGTCACGCCTCGCCCACGCTAAGCTACCCCGTTCGACGGTCCTGTAGTTAGTGTTGAATGAGCCAGTGAGAAGTACGGGTTCACGCGCCTCGAAGCTGGTTGCGCTTTGCTCTTCCTGCACGACTTTGCCAGCTCGACGGTAAAAGGTATTACATTTATGCTTATATTATTTTTATTTCATCATTTTCATCACCATCATCATCATCACCCTAACTACTTTATCTAAATGAGAATACAGAGCTGGACAACTGAAGTTGGGAACTCTCATTAGCTGCCAGCGACAATGGATAACATTTCCATTTCTTCATCATTTTACCCTGATTTACATCCGCACGCGGAGAGCGGAGATGTAATTTGTTTCGCTCCGGTGTGTGTGTGTGTGTGTGTGTGTGTATTTTGTTAATGCGGCGTGTTTGTGAATGTGTGTGTGTTTTGTTAATGCAGCGTGTTTGTGAATGTGTGCATGTGCATGAGTGTATTCTTGTATATATGTATGTGTGACTGCCTTGTGTGTGTGTAGGTATCAGTGTGCGTGTATGTATGTGTATGTCTGTGTATGTAAGCAATAACCAGTCCCCACCCCCTTCCCCCGGATCAGCAAGCAGGCCTGGTGGTGTCATGGCGGCGGGATATTGAGGGTGGAAATAATAGGACGCGAGGCAATATCACGGCCCCTCATATAAGTCAACCCCACCCCTCCCCACACCCTTCTTTACACCCTACCTCCACATTCCTCAACCTTCCCCACACCCTTCACCATCTCTTCCAGGTCTCCTCATTTGTCACACATTCTTACACTTTGCAACACCTTCCCCAACTCCCTCACACTCCTAACCCTTCCCCACACACTTCATCACCTTCCTCACCTCTCCCCACATTCTTCAGGCCCTTCGTTTCACCACTTTCCTAACCACATCATCCCGCATTCCTTTAGGCACACCCACTCTTCCTTCCCACAACTTCCTCGCCTCTCCCCACTCTTTCCTTCCCTCCCCACACATCCCCACCCTTCCCACGACATTCTCACACCTCACCTCATGTCTACTATTCACTCCAACCCGTCCCTTCCCACACTCACACCACCTTCCCC
>JAGKTI010037544.1:0-10874 GCA_018397915.1 Birgus latro | reverse complement strand
TTAAGGTTAGTTTAGTTCAGGTTTATTTAGGTTAGGTTGATCTAGGACAAGGTTAGGTCAGGTTAGATTGAGGTTAGTTTAGGTTTGGTTAGGCTTAATTTAGACTAAACAGAAAAGGGAACGGTAACTTCCAGCATAAGTCACTTCATACATACGACACCAGGAAGGAGGGTGACATTTTGCATTTAAGTCTTTTAAGCCAGGTGATGTTCTTTTTAGTTTATTTATTTCTGCTGCTACCAGGCAACTGTATGCAGCTAAGGAAAGGATTCTCATGCTGAAGGGATTTAGTATGGCCACAGCCTATGTAATCCCTCTGGCTTGAACATTCCATCCAAAGCTGAATAAAACTGTCAGGAGATGGCAAGAATAAATGGAAAGGAACATCCCAGGCCTCAGGGGGTTAATTCCTCTCATCTGTCATCTAAACATTCCAACTACATTTCTCTTGGCACCTTCTCTGCTGGGGTGGTGTAAATGGTGACTCTGCATGGTGGTGCCTTTCTGATGCAAGAATCTTGGATAATCCTTTCAGGTTAAGGCTGCCCAGACCTCTCTTTTTCTTCAGTGTATGATCTGTAAGTAGAGTCATGTGCTGCAAAATTTGCCACAATATATATATACAATTATTACTGCATACATGTATGTCCACATAGCCATTATATTAATTCACTGTCCTAAACAACCTTATAAGGCAAATGATAAATCAAATTAAATATCCAATTATCCCTTCAAGTCAATCTACATGTACTGTATACTAAAAATAACTCATTTTCAAAATGTTCAATCATCACTTGTCATTTCTCTCCCTTGAACTGAGCAGGTTTCATTACAATACCTCACGGATGGCAACAAGGACACATGCAGCATATTCATGGCCTGACTCAAATCAGTAAACGGTAGCATGTAGCCAACAGACAATGCCATATTGTAATAACTGAAATGAAACTGAATAAATTAATCACTGTTCTGGCCGAGATTCGAACTCAGGCCCCCGCGCTTGTATCGCGCGCACGTTAACCACTGAGCCAAAGAGAGGATCCCCACTTTGCCTTTGGCCAATGCGGGCTTTTATACATCCCATTACAATATCACCCCTTTTGAAGTACAAGGGCCAAAGGCTAGGCTACCAAAGATCAGTGTATTTAAGGGCAGATGACCAGCCGGCATCCCTTCATGGCATTACATGACTGAAAAACCTCCAATTACTTTTTCGAGACTGAACCTAAGCAGTGTCATCACTAACTGGGGCATTGTAATCATTACACCACCAGGCAGACAAACCATAAACTAAGAATCATTACCACTACCTTCCTCCTCGTGTCCATCTGTTTCATCTGAGAACACTGACGGGGTGCCGGGAACACTGGGTCTGCCCTCTGGGGATATCAGCCTTTTCTCCTCACTGTCTGATGGATCATCCACCACACTCTGTTGGGTGAGTTTATAAAGTAGCATGGAGCACCAGCCTCATTATTATTGTTGACAGTACACCCTTGATTTAATGCACTGACTCGGCAGACCAGATATAATTTTTAAAGGACACTAGAAGACCAACATATTTCCGTCAACTATAATGAACAATGTCCATTAAATCAGGTGCGATGGGTTGCAATACATGTGTTTCCTACCCTTTTAACTCTAACCTGGTCTGAACTGCACTCTCTCCATCATGACTGCTGAGTTGTAATCACAGACTACACTGTAGTACACAGTAATACAAGACTGTACTGTACTAGTCATGAAGAAGGATGTGCTATGACACAGATGTGAAATAAGCTGCAAAGAGGCAAAATTATGGGCCAAGTCAGTGTAAAATGGGCATAGTTTTCATTTTTTGTACAACAATATGCTGTGTAAACATGTACTTAAAATCCCACCTCAGGGGGGACCACTGGATATAACACATTTTAGGCTTTAGCAGATCAGCCTTCCCCCTAACCAGTCCATTATAGTGAGGGTCTATCGTACAACTGGTCTACTCTACTGTATACCATATCACATGCTAAACACTACACTACAATATACTGTACTACATCTGGCCCTTTATATTCACACATTTAACTAATGGTAGTGTCCATCTTAAACACTGCATTAGAGTGTACACTGTATTGGTATAACAATAATATTTATTTTGTTAAATCATCTCAAAATACACTTTAAACATGAGGAGAGGAGTACTGGATAATATCTCATAAAATGAAACATTTCATTTTTTTTTTTCCCCGTCATCCAATCCTACATTGCCATATGAGGAGTGTAGGAGCCCAGGGCTAGGCAAGTTGGTCTTGACACTTAAGTTGAGAATGACCAGTCTCCTTCATCCCTGAGTGGCCTTACGTGAGCAATAAACCCCAACCATCCCTTGGATATAAACCTTCACTGGCTCACTCCGTTTGGAATGCCGCAATTACCCACTAAACTACCAGGTGCCAAAATATGGTTATATGGTTACCACCCAGCATAGTAAATGGTTTCCTGGTGTACAGGAAACCATTTGGCTTGTCACTCAGTGTAGAGTTACCCATAGGCGGAAGGAATAACATAGCGTGATAGGATAAATGATTATATGAATTATGCCCAGTATTCACTGCTGCTTCATTATTCTGCTATGGAAAAGACTGCAATCACATAATGGTACCAATATAACTTAATGGCTCTGCTCCCTGGTTATACAAACTTCCCTCAGCTCCTGCCCTATCCCCTAAAAGGAGGATGGTGGACTGAAGGAGTAGGACAACATCAGCCTACTCTCCACCGGGGTTATGTAGAGATGAATTTAAGGCCACAACAACAGTGTCACTGCCAGTTTATTACTTTACTATGACCACTATTTCTTACCTCTGCTGGAACAATTGACCTGCTGGGTTTCCGGGACCTTGGTAAGTGACCTGATCGGGTTGGTGGATAATGGAGGTCTTCAGAGGATTCCATCACAATAACATTCCCTGAAGAAAAATAAAAAATGGATGATTCAGCCTTTTCCAATAAACAGCGTGGTGTAAACTATCAAAGACCTGATGCTATAATACTCTCCAGTAACCTGCCCCTACACCCCAGTATATAATACACTACATCACTGGTAAAGATCAACCCAACTGATTTTCCTGATTTCCCTCCCAAACACACATCACAGCTTGTAAATGCAGGAAAACTGCCCATAGAATCCCTTCATCCCTTAGTGATCTTGTCATAACACCAAAAATCTAATAACTCTTCACCCTAAGGCAGTGCTGTAAATATAGGATATACAGTATACAGTCATATGGCATATGCTCACTTTCCTTGATCAGGCATGCTGTACAACTAAGAAATAATATCAGGGTAAGCACACCAATACAGTACTGTATATAGGGACATATACTGTGTATGGTATTCTTTGTTCTACAACAATGATCAGGGAATTTTTGGGGTATTACCCAAAAATCTATTTGAGTAAAATGAAATAACCTCCAACTGAAAAGCAAAAAAACATTTGCCACATCTGTGTACACATCTGTCAGTGGTACAGTGGCTAGTCAACAAATATCATGATACATGATACATGGTTTTACATCATGTTCACTAAAACTTACATCATTTATGTCAAAAATCAGTACTATACCATACTCATTACCTCTCATACCACATGCATTACCCCCTGTTCCCCAACCCCTGTACTCCAATGTAAAAACTGGCATGTTTTCAAATGTTCTAAGCAGCAATCCATCTGGTTGCACCATACAGAATTTTTCCTCTCCAAACTGCAGTGTTATGTGACATTATATACTTCCAGTCAGGTTCTGGACATGTTCACATATGCTATGTAAGCTCTTGAACAGAGTCATTCAGTAGAGCTGGAAATGTTCACATATGCTGTGCAAGCTTCTGCACAGAGTCATTCAGTAGTGTCATGTCACTGTACACCACAGAGCTTGTGTACTGTACACACAAAGGCAGGACATTCCTTGCACCATGCACCCAGTCCACAACTCTAAACTGAACATACTGTAACTACATTCAGTAAGCATTATGAATTGCACTAAGCAAAATTAATAATCCTGATAAGCCTGACCCCCATGCATTTCACAATTAACAGAGTACATCTGCATATCATGTATGGATGAGAAACATTTTACCTTTACAGCTCTACCCTGGGGGTATCTTTATACTTTATTCTTCTTTTGCCAGACAATTCTATTCAGCTTAAGTTACATACACTCAGGCTCTGGGGGTTAAAAATAATCTCTGTAACCTTTCAGTTCAGGAATGTCATTTCTCTTACTCTGGCCAATGTTGTAACTGCAAAATGCAAGAGATGACCAAACAACAAACAAGTAGTATGCCGGTATGTAGGAGGACTGCTGGGCCATGATAGCAGGCTGTGAAGCCTATGCCCAGAGTCAGACACATAAAAAAAAAAAAAAAATGCCATCCTGTCCTACATATGGTATTGCTTAGCACTTTCACTGAGGAGATGCCGCTCTTAAGCTGAATAAAACCAACAGGAAGCATTTTGAATACCTAGTAAAATATTACACTGAATAAAACCATCAGGAACCATTTTGAATACCTAGTAAAATAAAAACAATGTCATCATATGGAAATCATCAACATATATCACTTCTAACCCTTTCCTACACAAGGCATCTGCAAAGCTGAATAAAATTTTCTTGCAGTAACAAGAATTATACCTGTAGTAATATAACAGGCATCACTGGAAATATGCTGTCATTTTATGGGGGTTGCCAGCATGATCAGTTATATGTGTAAAAGAGAATTTAATTACAGGCTGTCATCATTACCAGTATTTTTTTTATAACATACTGTATTTCTTTTGCTATTAAGTCTTCAGTAAAGTAAGAAAAAATTGCCTATTAAAGCTCCATTGCTATCTATGAAGCTGATCTGCCACCTTCCCCCAAACTACAGCAGCAATAGTTTTTTTTTTTTTTTTTTAAGCAAGGAAGAAGAAACCAAAGGCCATGGGCCCGAATACTGTTCCTTCTAAGAAAAAGCAGAAACAATACAAAAGAGAGCCAAATTCAAGATCCATTCATTTCGAGATGCCTGGACACACTGCGTTTGAAGATCATTGGAAGTAGGGAATACAGACAGAGGAAGACAGTTCCAGAGTTGACCAGTTGCATAAATGAAGGACTGCATTAGAGAGTTGGACAGAAAAGGGATGAGAGTTTGTTGCTAGACGGGTACTACGTGCCCGTCGTAGAGGTGGAGGGATGCAAGCAGACAGTTCAGAAGCATGGTGACCGTTGAAGTAGCGATAGAAGAGAGATAAAGATGCAACAGTGCAGCGAAGAGACAAAGGTTGAAGGAAATCAGTAAGAGGAGGAGAGTTAATGAGATGAAAAGCCTTTGACTCCACGCTATTGAGAAGAGCTGCATGTGGGGACCCTCCCGACACGTGAGAGTTGTACTCCATACACGGGCAAATAAAACAAACAAACATGTTGTGAAATGTAAACATGCTGTGAAATTAAAACTCATCCTGATTTAAACAGGGACAACCTGTACAATAATTTACAACACAATCCTTCTCTTACTTAGTTACCCACCTATCTTTATGCCTGACTCACTACCACCATAAAAATATTTCAAGGCATTCAACAGCTTGCTATCCACACCATACATACACGAAGCTTCCCATAATCCCTCTCTGGTTACCTCATCATATGGTTTTTTCAGATCCATAAATGCCTTAAACATCTTATAGTCCTTTTCACAGGCCTTCTCCACCATCTCCAACTATCAATCCGGCAAAATCTTCCACAGGAGTACCCACTGATGTTTAATAATATCCAGCTTAATCCTGCTTCATCCTTGAACATGCTTGGGGTTTCATTCACTTGTAACTTATCTTGGAAAGATCATATTACATCTCTTGTAAAATCTGCTTCCAAGAGATTTGGTGTGCTAAGCCGACTCCGTACCTTCTTTACCCCTGCACAGTTGTTAAGGTTATACATGGATTTTATTCCCCCCTATATAGAGTACAACTCTCATGTGTGGGGAGGCTCCCCACATACAGCTCTTCTCAGTAGGGTGGAGGCAAAGGCTTTTTGTCTCATCAACTCTCCTCTTACTGGCTCCCTTCAACCTCTGTCTCTTCACCGCAGTGTTGCATCTTTATCTCTTTTCTATACTTCAATGGTCACTGCTTCTCTGAACTGTCTGCTTGCATCCCCCCACCTCTACGACGGGCGCTTAGCATCCGTCTAGCAACAAACTCTCATCCCTTTTCTGTCCAACTCTCTAATGCAAGAGATAACCGTTACTCCCGGTCCTTCATTTATGCAATAGGTCAACTCTGGAACTGTCTCCCTCTGTCTGTATTTCCTACTTCCTATGATCTCCAGTCTTTTAAAGCAGTGTGTCCAGGCGTCTTGAAACGATCGGATCTTGAATTTGGCACTCTCATGTATTGTTTTTGTTTTTTTCTTGGAGGGAATGGTTTGCAGGCTCCTAGCCTTTGATTTCTTCTTCCTAGAATTAAAGAAAAAAAAAAATCTCTCTCATTGCAGATATATGATCTGCTCATCCTCTACTACTGCTAAAGCCACCTTGTCTGTCACTTCACCGTCTATCAATCTATCTATACTCAGACACCTTAATCCCATACAGTGTGACCACAAATAAACTGCCTCCATGTTGCCCTGTCCCCTTCCATTTTGCTGCCCTCCCCCATACTCATACCATATTTTCTGACTTATCCCTTACTCTCTCCAAGACAATATCCTCTTCAGTACTTACCATCTTTGTCTCTTCGCTTGATCTTTATTACAATAGGGTCATCATCATCACCTGAATTTTTCCTGCTCTTTTGATGTGGGCTCATTAATTCTTCCCCTCCATGGGTGTTGAGTGATACGTCTGACATTCGGAAGATAGCACTGTCCTGCAATGATAATATACAGTATAGGCATGATGGAAATACTGTAATTAGGTAGGTAGGTAGAGAGGTCAGCTGAAAGGTAAGTACTGTAAATGGGTAGGTGGTGGGTGGGTAGGTAGGTAGGCTGAAAGATAAGTAAATGGGTGGGTAGGTAGGAAGGTAAGTAAATGGGTAGGTAGGTAGGAATATATGTATGGTAAGTAGGTATGGAGGTAGATAGGCAGATATACAAGTAGGAGAGTTGGGGATAAATAAATACAGCAGTAGGTAGGCAGGTAGGTAGGTTGACTGCATTGTTAGGCAAGAAAAAAAACTCAGAGGAAGATAAGTATATACAGCAGCTAGGGAGACAGACAGTTCTTCAATGCTGTATAACACAACACCAAAGGATATAACAGTGCTTCAAGAAATTACCATACTGTAATATTTTTAAATATCTATAGAAAGAGGGAGGAAAGAACAGGCTTATTTACAAACACAACAACTGTACTCACAACTCGTGAATCTGTAGGCACCACCATGAACTGAACCTGTGAGTGATCTATTGTGACCCAAACACTTCAATCCCTTCAGGCCAAAGATCTAGGGTAGCTTATAAAAAAAGTATTTGTGCTTACTTTACTTGCCAATAATTCTCTTACTCTAAGTTGGCCTAAATTTTCCTTCTCTCCACTTATATTGCTCAGTTATGCAAACAAATTTATAACAGGATTTGATGCTTGTCAAGATGTGTTATGAAATGGATGTTGAAAGGTACAACTATTTGTTTTCTGCCACTGGCCTACATGAAATAAGTAGCAAAAGGAAGGAAATCTTGGCCAAGTTAGTGTAAAAAGATTATAGTTTTACTTACCTATTTGTAATATACAGAAGTTGTACTTAGCTCATGATATCCTGTCTCTATATCTACTTTCATCCAATCCAGTTTTAAACACATGCATGTTCTTTCTTCACACTACCTCCTCTTCCAGGTTGTTCCAAGAATCTACACATCTGTTTCAGAAGCTGAAATTTGTTTTACATCATTAAGACTGGTGGAATGGGAATACTGGTGATAGGGAGAGCTGGAGCTCCTGTTTCACTAGTTACCTAACCATCCCCCTTTGCTGACCTTTTCAGTGTGACAGTAACATGGAGAGTAGACCAGCATACTCTCCCAAACATTTCCTCTAACTATCTTATGCACTACACCACACGCGCTTTACATATTACACAACGTATCCCACTACGTTACAGGGGTTGACGCCAGCAAGGGCATGCGGCCAGAAAACTTTGCCCCCGCTACCTAGTGGCAGACTTTGGGGGGAGGCTTGACTGGGGTTCCGCTGGCATAGATCATGGGTCCGGGGCGAGATGGGGCTCGAACCTGTGCTAGAGGGTACAGGGCATTGCGGTTCCCAGGCTGCCGCTTCCGCTCAATAGAGAGGGGCCCGAACCTGGGAGTAGCGCCCCAGGAGGCTGCCCTATCATTGGGTGTATAATGGCGGGGCAGTTGCAGTGCCAAGCCGCGCTTGGAGGGTGTCCCTGCAGCTGTCCTGGCAGGGTGCCCCGAGGCCACTACCACAGCCACTGGTAAGCTGGTGGGCTAGGGGTCCCAGATCCATTGCCTGGACCTGGGTCTGTGCAATGGGTCGGGGCTTTGGAATGCTTACCCCCCCTTTATCGTACTGACTATGAACTACAAAAACAAGCACCAAAGCAAGCCTGAGGACCCAGGGGGTTTAGGGTGGGTTCGTGGAATGTGGGTAGTTTGAGAGGAAGAGCAGGGGAAGTTGTTGAGGCATTCAGTAGGAGGTGGGTGGATGTGGCATGTTTGCAGGAAGTCCGGTACAGGGGTGGATCAGCCAGAAAGATTGTTGGGAAGGATTGCTACTATAAGTTGTTTTGGCAGGGGGGAACTGACGGATATGGGGGTGTGGGTGTGATGGTTGCAAAGAAATGGGTGGAATATGTCATGAATGTTATGAGAATAAGTGATAGGATATTAGTAGTGAAAATTTTGGTCGGGCAGAGGTTGGTTTCAGTTATATCGGCATATGCTCCACAGGTGGGATTGGATGATGCAGAGAAGGATAGATTTTGGGATGATTTAATACGTGTAGTGAGTGGTATGGGTGATGATGAGGTAGTGGTTCTGGGAGGGGATTTAAATGGTCATGTGGGTGAAGCAGCTCAAGGTTATGAAGGAGTCCATGGAGGATGTGCGTATGGTGTGAGGAATGCGGAAGGGGAAAGAATACTCGAGTTTGGGGAGGCTATGGACATGATTGTGTGCAACACACATTTTAGGAAAAGAATCAGCCGGTTGATTACGTATGAGTCCGGGGGAATTAGTAGTCAGATAGATTATTTTCTGGTCAGGAGGGTTGATAGGAGATTAGTGAGGGATGTTATAGGAAGCGAGGAGTGTGTGCAGCAGCACAAACTGTTGATTTGTGACATGGTGCTTAAGGATCGAGTGATGAGAAGGAGGACATATGTACCTAGGAGGAAAACATGGAAGCTGGGAAACCAATCAGTAAAGGATGACTTTTATAGTGAGATGAGGAGAGTGGTGGCTGAACAGGAAGCCGTAGATAGAGGCGTTAATGAACAGTATAGAGCCCTTAAGAACAACCTCTTGAGAGTTACTGATACAATATGTGGTTGGACAAGAGGCCCACCAAGACATAAAGTAACTTGGTGGTGGGATGAGGGTGTAGAAGCTGCAGTTAAGGAGAAAAGAAGGCTTTTCCGGGAATGGAAGAATAGTGGTAACAGGGAGGAGTACTTGGCTGCCATGCGCAGGGCTAGAAGAGAGGTATACAGGGCGAAGTCTGAGTCACAAAGACTTTTACTTGATAATCTAAATTATGGAGAAAGGAAAAATATGATTTTTAGGGTGGCAAGTCAGGTGAAGAGGGATAATCAGGACATTGTAGGTGAGCAGTGTGTGAAGAATGATGATGGAAGGGTGGTGGTGAGCAGTGAGGATATTAAAGATGCATGGAGAGAGCATTATAGCCGATTGTTGAATGAGGAGTTTGATTGGGATAGAGAAGGTTTGGAGCCCGCTGATCCAGTGTTTGGCCCTTGGCCTTTGATTGACGCTGCTACTGTGAGTGAGGCAATAGGCAGGATGCGGGTGGGGAAGGCGGCAGGTGTGTCTGGGTTGACTGCCGAAATGTTGAAGGCCTCAGGAGATACTGGGGTGAGGTTAGTCACTGACCTGATAAATATGATTATATATGAGTGTGTTGTCCCAGATGATTGGCTGAAGAGTGTAATTGTAAATGTGTACAAAGGGAAGGGTGATGCCCTGGAAAGGGGAAATTACAGAGGTATAAAGCTCTTAGATCAGATAATGAAAGTAATGGAGAGAGTTCTAGAAGGTATGATTAGAGAAAGAGTGAATATAGATGAGATGCAGTTTGGGTTTATGCCAGGCAGGGGGACCACTGATGCCATATTCATTGTTCGACAGCTTCAAGAAAAGGGAATTGTATTTTGTTTTTGTTGATTTGGAAAAGGCCTTTGACAGAGTCCCTAGAGAGGTGGTGAAGTGGGCAATGAGAAAGCTAGGGTTGGAAGAGTGGCTGGTTAGGGTGGTGATGGCCATGTACATGGGTGCTCGCACCCAGCTTTGAGTGATGAGTTTTCCGTGAATGTTGGTGTGCATCAGGGGTCAATTTTGAGTCCCTTGTTGTTTATCATGGTGCTTGAAGCCCTCTCACGTGACTTCAGAGATGGACTCCCATGGGAGATGTTGTATGCTGATGATTTGGTGTTGATTGCGGAGAATGAAAAGGAGGCGGAGGAAAGATTTAAGAAGTGGAGAGATGGTATGGGGCACAAGGGCTTGAGGGTGAAAGCAGATAAAACAAAAGTGATGATATAAAAAAAAAAAAAAAAAAAAAAAAAAAAAAAAAAAAAAAAAAAAAGTGCAGTTTGCCACAAGGGTGTGGGAAGCAATTCCATCTTGTGTAGTGTTGGAGGGACAGAA
>JAGKTI010037543.1:0-10402 GCA_018397915.1 Birgus latro | reverse complement strand
CCTTAGTGAGTCGTCTTGCATGTTCAATCTTAACATTCTTTTGTAGGTCAGTAATATCGTCATTGGCTACTAGATAATCAGGTGTGTGTGTGTGTGTGTGTGTGTGTGTGTGTGTGATTAATCTTGCATACCACACCTCAATATTCTCTCCCAAGTTAGCAATACCTACTTTGCATCAACATACGCTACATTACCAACATACAACACAGAATATCAACGCGCCATACACAGACAAGTCCCTCCTGAACTGACTGGAATGTGGTCCTGGGTAGCCTGCTAGGGCGGGAGAAAAGTCACACGCCGCGACACTTAACTTACAAGTAATCAGGAGCCATATTTACAAACGTTCTTGAGATCATGTTGCGTCTACGTCTGGCTCTAGCTAACTCTCTCTCTCTCTCTCTCTCAACCAAAGCCAGCAATAAAGAGAAATATCAGTAATGCAGAAGACTATTTCTTTTAATAGTATAACTGCTGTGGAGACTAGCTTATCCTGAAAATGGCTGACTCCTTCATGATCCGGACAACTCTAGCATTCCCTTCCTTCCAGCCAGAGAGAGTCAGTCAGTACCTTGATCATTAACCCCCTCGCGATCAGAATAACTTTAGCATTCCATCCCACAGACGCCAGACGATTTTATTTAGCTGCGTGAGTCATAGGCGCCTGCACGATCCTTGATAAATGCGATCCGTCTCGTGGTCTCCTTTCACTCGTAAAGGAGTTTTTTGACGGGCTCTCCTCTTCAGTTTCACTCTTCTCTCTTCGTTCTTCTTTCTTTTCTTCTCTGTTCATTATCCTCTCTTCTCTCTTCTCTATTCACTCTTCTCCTTTGTTTCTTCTCCCTTCTTTTTCGTCACCCTCTTCCTCCCTTCTTTTTCGTCACCCTCTCCCTTTTCTTCTCGTTCCTTCTTTCCTCTTCTTCGCTTTTCTTCCTTTCTCTTCCCATTCCTTTTTCTTGTGTTGTCTTCCTTCCCGGTCTCTTTCCTTCTATCCTCTTTTCTTTTATTCCTCTTTATCGTCTCACAGCCATCCATCCTCTGCTCTTTCCTACCTTCATCTTTGTGTATATACAGTCTGTAAAATATCTATCTGAACAGCTAGCCACGATGAATTTCTAAATGAACACTAAAGCTTCGGTCATTTCGGAAGGGTTGATAATTATGTCTGCTTGCAACGTGCGTCAGTCAATTAATTCATGCTAGAAAATGTAACTAGTACTTTCGGTATTTAATGCAGGTAACACCGTACTCTCTGAAACTATTTTTTTTTTTTTTTAACATCAGACGGAGGAAAAGCAAACGAATGAAAAAAAAAAAAATAATCTATAGCCTCAAAGGGTGATGTTCAAAATGTTTCGTTCCGTGTGTCTGTATGATGCACAGAATGTTCAGGTGTATTATCATCGGGGGCAAAATTACGCCTATTATTTTCCTTCTCACTTCCCTATTCTGGCTAATATTCTCTGGCTCGGAAAGCTTTGGTAAGCTTCTTGACTCATACATACTCGGCAATCCTTTTTTGACAGAATCCGTCTGCGAAGTTAAGTGACGGACACAATCTAAGTGTGAAACAAACGCAGTGGAAACGTAGGTGAGTATTTTGCCCCCGAATGTACGTTTACTTTATGCTTCCCTGTGTGTGAAGGAATAATAAGTGCATCGATTTATAAATGAATCTGCGTGTCGTTAAAAGAGCATTTTTTGTTTTAGACTAATAATCTGTCAAACTTACTCAGTAACTAATAAAGGCAATACACAGTTCCAAGTCTAAAATTAACCTTTCTGTAGGCTATCGGTCTTATTCCCGTTGACTAAGATTTCGTAACGCCTGTTCCTTAGAAATTAATTTTACACACTCCACGTTACTGAGCAAATTATGTTGATGATATATGGAGAAAATTAGTTAACATGACAGTATGAAGCTGAGCATAAAAAATAAATCGGCACGGAAAAAGTTTTAAGAAATCAATGACAATTAGAATACAACTCAATATCTGACACGCATCCCCAACTATAAAAAAAAAAAACATGTTATAAGTTTTCCATGAAGTTTTCCATACTAAGAAAACTTGGCTTTCTGGGAAGTAAAATCAGGGAAAACTGCTTACCCACTATTCCACTGCGTCTGTTTAACACTTGAGCTATGTCCGTCACTTTCCACTCTGACGCATCATGTAAAAGAGCATCATCTATCGGAAGAGAAACACACCAAACCTCACTCAGCTTAGGAATATTGGCCAGCAAAGGAAAGTGAGGAGTAAAAGAGGTGAAATATTATACGAACTTTGGAGAAACTTGCAAATCAAAACTCTCTGCTTGGGAATATCAGCCAGCAGAGGAAAGTGAGAAATAGAACAGGTGAAATTTAGAGAAACATGACAAACCAGAACTTTCTCAGCTACGGAATATTTGGCAGCAAAGGAAAATGAGAAGCAGAAGAGGTGAAATATTAAACGAACTTTAGAGTAACATACCAAGCCAAAACCCTCTCAGCTTAGGAACATTTGATAGCAGAGGAGACTGGAAAGTAGAAGAGGTGAACATAAGGCGAATTTCAGAGAAACAAACCCAGAGTGGAAAGCAGAAGAGGTGAACATACGATGAACTTTAAGATACACATACCAAAATCTCAGCTTGGGAAAATCAGCCACAAGAAAGAAAAAAAATTCAGAAGAGGCGAACTTTTGTCCCTGACTGTACGTGTAAGATTGATCGTGCTGCGTGTGGCAACCTCATGCCAGCTTTTTTTTTTTTTTTTTTTTTCCCCCCCCAAGTATTTCTTTTTTATTACATTCTAGCGATCTCCAGACGGTTTTATTCAAGTTAGGAACTGGAATTGTTTGGTACAGTCTTCCCTGTCGCCTTTACTACCAGACAGCCTTCCAAAGTTGAATAATATCGTCTCATGGTAGGAATAATAAATAACTAAATAAATCACAGGAACGGTTAAAACTCAGTCTCTGGTATTACTCAGTGTCTCCTGAATAAAATCGTCTGGTGTTGGCTGGAATAGAAATCTTGAGCGTTATTCCGACCATGAACAAAAGAGTATTAAACACGTGACCATGAGAGAGCCGAGATACTTAAGAACCCACTCCTTGTACTGTGAGATGTTGGGGGACGTATTGTAGATGGCACAGCAAGATTCGTGACACCTTTCTCTCCGCGATTTATTTTGCACGGTATATCATTCTGTTGTGTGTTATTTACGTCGCTTTCATAACGACACAGTTTGCATCAATAACATACAAGAGGATACTGAGGCGTACTGTGCAAAATACGTCGCTAGGGTAGAAGTGTTACGAAATCTCCAGGGTCACTTCGGATGCCATCCCTGATTAGATATACCACGTCCACCTCTCAAAGATCAAGTAGCTTTCTCTGCCCTACGGCCTACTGAGAATACGAAAAATGTTAAGAATAAAAACCGTGGCATCCCTGGCGCGCACTGGAATGTGGAAGAACATTGATCCTTGTAAGAATTATTACATAAGCACGTTTCTGCAGTCTGTGCATGTCTGGCTCCCGCTGGTCTGTCGCCATTAACGTTACCTGTGAAAATACTTAATATATTTTGCACTAGAGTGGGTGTATTGGATTTAGGCGTGGCCATTTCCTTGCAGCAGAGTGTTATAGAGGTTCATGAATGCATCTAAAACTTTGGCTCAGTTGTTGCGCATTGATCATTGATTTTGTGGTGGGCGTGTCGCCAGTGCTGACCAAATCTTTTCTTTAGTTTCAGATGTGGCTGAACAGACAAGCTATCCCCTCATCGTGAGACCTGCCGGATGTTACGTCACCGCAGAGAAGGGTCGTCATGAACCTAAGTTTGACTAGCAAGAGACGTCATGAAAGTAAGGCTTTCCGATTGGATGATGACGCAACGGCTGGGCGGTGATTGGGCGGGCGGGGTGTGACGCGGGGCGAGGCGGAGCGGTGGTTGGTGGATGTCGGGCTGCCAGACTCAGCCAGACCACAGCGGCGCTCACATGGCCAGGCAATGGAAGCCCCTCTCACCCCCAGTCTGGAGGCTTCTCATCAGCTGTTCGCAAGGGCGGAGCTGCGGTGGTCGGCTCGCTCGCCTCCTCGCATTTGTGGCAGGCCGGCTAGAGGAGCAGACTTGTTCCTCGAGAGGTGCAGAAGGACTTGGGGACTCTGGAGTATGAGTGCTGCTGCTGCCACAATATAACCCTTAAGCTCCATGGCCATTAGGATCAGTGAAAGTTCAGCCGGCGACACCTTGACATCATCAGCTGCTGCGGCTGCCGGCCGGCAAGGTGAGTAGAACATTCTAGTGATGCCTCCCTCCTTCTCCCTAGAGCCGCCACCCTCCTTCAGCTTGTGCCTTGTGGCCACCTTCCTCCCCACCGTCCTTCACTCCCACACTCGAGGACGGTGCAGGGTCGCTCGCCTTCCCGACAAAAAACCTCCCGGAAGTGTTACACAGAAAGTAAGCTAGTGATGTGAGTGAGGCGGGTGGATGCTCTGTGCCTTCTATAACCCACCACCACCCCACGGCCCCCACCTCTCGCCTGGCACCGTGGAGATGTCACCCGTTGGAACCAAGCAAGCGGTGACCACGAGCGAGACTTGTGTAAAAAAAAAAAAATAATAATAATGATTATAAATAATATAAAAGTCCAAAACAAAGCTCGTGGTTTTACAATTGGATGATAAAAAAAATTGTGTGAAAAGGGATGATGACGGACCATGCACAAAATTCATCACCTAAATGTTGCAGTCTCGCTCGTCCACCTCCGTAAATGTGTCAAAAAGTTATGAGCAGAGAGGTGTGTGTGAGATGTTTCTGAGTGAGTTCATGATGATTTCCTGGTGCACCAACGTGGTGGAGTGGCAGAGGGTGGAGGCTGTGGCTAATGGAAGTTGTGGTTAATGGAGGTTGTGGTTATTGGAGGCTGTGGTTAATGGAGGTTGTGGTTACTGAAGGCTGTGGTTAATGGAAGTGGTGGATAAATGAGGCTGTGGACAAAAGAAGGTGTGGTTAATGGAAGTAATGTGGTTAGTGGAAGCTATGAGCATCGTTTGGGCCTAAAGCGACAAGGATAGGCCTCTTGCGGACTGGTGCCTGCAGCCAAAGGAGGAAGGAAGGGAGGAAGGGGGAAGTGATATTTTTCTCTCTCTCTAAAGATCACTCCTGGAAACTGAAGATTCATGCCTACCAATTGCACGAGGGTCATTAAAGCAGACAATCAGTTTTTTGCAAAGTCTCACAAATCTTCCGCAGAAAATCAGGTCCCGCAGGCCTAAGTAGACAATCAGTTTTTGCTCTCACAATGATTCCCAAGAAACCTAAGTCTCAATCTTCCCTTAGAATACGACCTGGAGCTGTCAATTTACGTCCAAGGTCCCTAATTTTACTGCTGGCTGAGAAGAGACAAGAGGGAAAGTAAATCGAAGGAGGATATGTGGCAAAAATCACACTCATATTAGCTTCGGTTCACCCAAGTTAGAGGCAGAGTTTGGACCGTGGCTTAGGTGGGAATGGAGGCTTCGTAACACCCTCTCCTTGGTGATTTATTTGGCACATTACACCCCACATTTCTCGTGTGTTTGCATCAGTCACGTACATGAGGACAGTGAGGTGTAATGTGAATTGGAAATCACTAAGGAGGAGATGTTACGAAATCTCCTAAGCGATCCAATGTGAACAGCTGGCAAAGAGGGAAGTAGGCCTGAAGTGAGACACGAGTTAAATAAATAAAAAAAAAAAAAAAATGCTGGCAACTTACACGGAATAAAGAAATGAATAGGATACTTAATGGCAGTTGAGTTGCGATTTAGGGCAAAATAAAAAAAAATTGTAGTGAAGATACACCGATAGATAAATGGGATACATGATAGATTAAAGCCAAATAAAGGGAGTAAAGCCGCGTGATAAATTTAAAAAAAAAAAATCAATGGTGGTAGATTTGCAAGTTATTGGATGAATAAATAATGGCAGACGAGCTGATATACGAAGTAAGCAAGACAGAAATAATAACAATAATAATAATACCGTCATAACAAAGTTGCGATATTCGGCAGAAATAAGACACATAATAAATGACAAATAATGGCAGTAGAGTTGTGATAAACGGGATAAATAAATAAAGACAGTAGACCTGAGATACGGGATAAATAAAATACAAACAAGGACAGTAAGATAAAGGGACAAATAATGACAGCAGGGAATAACAGAAATAACAGAAGCAGAGTAGATACAGCAGATAAATAATAAAGAAATAAAAACAGTAGTTATTCCTGAGATCCAATAAAGTGGCTTAATAACGATTTATGAATTTCCAGTGATTCTGTTAAACCCCTTCAATCCGCAGACGTATTTTTTATTATTTTTCAACTTTAAGGCCACCAGTTTTTATTCAATTTAAAGACTGCCAGCAAAGAGGTCAGAGGAGGCTATACTTTAGGTTAGATTAGGTTATATCAGGTTAGTATACTTCTTTATCCCCTCCTATTCGCTAAATCTCTCTGATACTGAATATACCTGTTTGTTGACGATACTCAGCATATATAATACCTGTAAGTCATCAGGGTGAAGTGGCTAATCCCTTACACAAGACGATTTTCCTTTTCAATATTTCTGCCGCTTCTAGACGATTTTATTAAGACTTGCGGGCTTTCTTGAAGGGGTAAGTGCAGGCTGTATCTAATCTCTCAAGCTGGGAAAGTCTCAAAGTCTCTCCTAACCCGTGCACAAATGGTCAAGAGGAAACACGAGTATCGATTCTATAACCTTATCATCCAATCCTTCATACCCCCATCAGAAGCGTAGGGACCCGGGGCCAGGCTAATTGATCCAGATGAATTACAGTACTATAAACCATATCATCTGAGGGAAATGGGTAACTCTGATCGCCCTGTTGTTGTTAGAAAAAGATATACATACAGTATGATACAAAGGGAGGCCAATCGCTAACACTGAAACTACGAGCCGCGTTCTGACTAGTATATGAGGCTTCTTAGTGCCTATTTCTTTGCGATTTATTTTCTTAAACTTTACTTACTCCTGTATGGTATTTCTAACTGGCTTTGAGGACTGCGCAAAGCTTCTTCCTCAGCGATTTTTTCTCATCACACCTTAATGATCCTCTTGTGTTATTGATCTACCCTGCATGAAGAGTAAAAAAAAATATTCCTGCCATACAAGAGTAAACATGGTGTAAGATGGAAAATAAATCGGTAAAAAGGAGGAGCTGCGAAGCCTCTTGCACCACCTTCAAATAGGCCCCGTGTATCGAGGAAGTCACATGATGGGACTGGCAGTGGAATGTGGCAGACAATTACCGTAGGATTTTATTCGGGTCGCCCCCCCATCTCTCTCTCTCTCTCTCTCTCTCTCTCTCTCTCTCTCTCTCTCGCTCTCTCTCTCTCTCTCTCTCTCTCTCTCTCTCTCTCTCTCTCTCTCTCTCTCTTTCACACACACACACACACACACAAACTTAACCTCTTCCCCACGATGAAACTACTTATGCTTTTATTCTATCAACAGACGGTTTTGTGTGGCTTACGCGTGACTTATTAAACTAGAGGGGTTACATATCTTCCTTAACCCCTTCCCTGGCCGAGGTCTTTCCTAAGCTGAATAAAATCGTCTGATACCTGTACGTGTAAAATAAACGACCGTCTCTTGCTGAAGGGATTAAGGTGAAATACGTAGAATGAATTGCTGACAAAGAGGCGTTACGGAAAAAAGTAAACCAGAACGTAGCCTTAACCCCTTTAATCAGGTGACTTATTCTAGTGGTTTATTATTGCTACTTCCAGACTTATTTATTTATTTATTTATTTTGCATATGGATTTATTAAGACTATATCTATCTATCACCTAGAGTTCGAAAAAGTCTATTGAAAACAAGAAAATAATTTGAAAAAAAAAACATCGGGCTAAAAGGACTAAGGGTCGTATTTAAGTAGTGGCTTGGGAGATTCCGCAACACCTTTCTCTGGGCGATTTACTCTTGAATATTACTTTAATACCTTGTTGTAAGCCACCGATAAAAACAGTGTCGATATTAATACGGTGCATCATACGAGAGAATATTAAGAAGTAGCAGGCAAAATAAATTGCTACGGAAGAGGCGCTACGAATATTAAAACGTAGAAGGCAAAATAAATCGCTAAGGAAGGGGTGCTAAGAATATTAATATGCAAAAGGCCGAATAAATCGCTAAGGAAGAGATGCTACGAATATTAAGTAGCTCAGGCCGAATAAATCGATATGGAAAGGGTACTAAGAATATGAAGAGGCTGAAGGCAGAGTAAATTGCTAAAGATGGGGTGCTACGAATATTAAGATGTAGAAGGTGGAATAAATCGCTAAGGAAGAGGCACTACGAATATTAAGATGTCGAAGGTAGACTAATGTGGACTATTCTTATCCCGTGGCGCCGTCCAAACTGCTCTTCATTCTACGGTCGTTAGATAGCAACAAATCACGTCCATAATTCCAGATATGACGCCAACTGAGAGAGAGAGAGAGAGAGAGAGAGAGAGAGAGAGAGAGAGAGAGAGCACCCATCTGTCATATTTCGATGGGTCTTTTCGGGATTAAATCGAGCGTCGGGAAAAAAGCCATCACATAAAGAAAAAGAAAAAAAAAGTGATCTTAATAACTGCTCCAAGTGTTGTTGAAAATGGCGTGTGGTAGCACGTGAGGTACAGCTGTGGTCAATAGTCTCTTTACATCCACGAAAACCACGTCGGAGCCTAAGGAGATCTTGTATACCCTCTCTCTCTCTCTCTCTCTCTCTCTCTCTCTCTCTCTCTCTCTCTCTCTCTCTCTCTCTCTCTCTCTCTCTCTCTCTCTCTCTCTCTCTCGTACAACATTTATAAGTGTAAGGGAACTATCGGCAAGAAAAGACAGGCAGGTACAAAAGTATGTCTACCAAGCCACCGCGTCTGCTTCACACCTGGGCATAACCATCAGTTTCCTCCCTAACACATGACACCAAAGAGAATCATCCATGGCCAGGAAAACATACTGAGCCTCTTAACTTAGGTATATTTGCCAGGGAAAGTGAGAAGTCTACGAAGGGGAATATTTGGTGTACTTTTGTGCCCTACTGTAGTCTTGGCGACGGACTCTTGCCAGACAGAGATGGAGGTGGAGGATGGAGGGGGGATTAGGTGTATATGTAAGTGAAGTGGAGGGGAGCTGGGGGAGGGAAGGGAGAAGGGGAAAGAGGGGATTGAAGATGATGATGATGATAGAGAGGAGAGTAGAAGGAGAAAGATAAGATGAGGATGAGAAATAAAAGATGAATGATGATAATGATGATGATCGTGAGGAGAGTAGAAGGAGAAAGATAAGGATGAGGATGAAAAACAAAAGATGAATGATGATAATGATGATGATCGTGAGGAAAGGAGAAGGAGAAAGACTTAGATTAGAAGGACAAATAAAAGATGGTGATGATGACCGAGAGGAGAGCAGGAGGAGGAGAAAGAACTGATGGACAAAGACGAAGAAGAAGAGGAGAAAGAGGAGACGATGGATGATGATGATGATGATGATGATGATGATGATGATGATGATGATGATGGAGACATATACTGAGATGGCAAGGTAGGTGAAGGTGGAATTAGTTGAAGATATGAGGGTGGCTGTAGATACTGTGTGTCTGGAGAAGAAAGGGGGGAACGAGAAAGGTCAAGAAATAGGTGGAGACAGCACGGGGAACGAGAACGTAGGAGTAGATGGCTTTTTATGGAGAGATGATTTCAGTGGCGTAGGACGATTCGTAACACCTCTTTCTTAGCGATTTAGTCTTCACATTACATCTCAATACCCTCCTGCAGGTTACTGAGTCAGACTATACAGATATTATAGAGACAAAAATAGCACGCAAAACAACGCCAAGATGTAACAAGCAAAATGAATCGCTGAGGAAGAAGTGCAATGAACGCTTCTATGCCATTATGACCCAGACTTGAAGTTGCCAGACGACGGCAAGAATAAAACTGAAAGACCACAGTGAAAGCTGAAGTAGCGGGAGATATGCAAGAGAAAGTGTAAGAGTTTGGCTCTGAATTTAATTAGGTTATTGTGTTACCGTGTGGGATTCTGACCTCTACCCAGACGATAGAAAGAGACAATTAAATGATCGTAAAGACTGAACAGGTGGAGATTCCTCTGTGTGTGTATGTGTGTGTGTGTGTGTGTTTTCTGTATTAGTAAGAGTAAAGTGTTATAATTTCTTAACAGGGACTAGACCTCTCATCCAGACGACAGTACGAAACAAGAAGATCATAATGGAAGGCTGTGATGTTGATGGTGAGAGGAGTGGAAGAATATGTGGAAAAGTGCAAGTGTCAGAGTAAAGGAAGTTAGTAACCTATTGACTAACGAAACACTAAATTTCTCAACAGACAACAGAAAGGA
>JAGKTI010037542.1:0-10874 GCA_018397915.1 Birgus latro | reverse complement strand
GAGTTAATGAGACGAAAAGCCTTTGACTCCACCCTATTGAGAAGAACCGCATGTGGGGAGCCTCCCCACACATGAGAGTTGTACTCCATACACGGGCGAATAAAACCCGTGTACAAGGTCAACATCTGTGCAGGGGTAAAGAAAGCTCGGAGTCGGCTTAGCACACCTAATCTCTTGGAAGCAGATTTCACAAGAGATGTAATATGTTCTTTCCAAGACAAATCCCGAGAGAATGAAACCCCTAGCATGTTCAAGGATGATGCAGGACCGAGCTGGACATTATTAAACATTAGTGGGTAATCCTGAGGAAGATTTTGTCGAGTTGATAAGTGTAAGAACTGAGTTTTTGATGCCCTAAAAATAACAAGATTATTTTTACCCCAATCAGAGATATGAGCCAAGTCAGACATTAGGTGTGCCATAGCCTCATCCCTTGTTTGCTGAAGTAACTGCTGAGTGCAGAAATATCGTCATCTCCTTAAGGAATGAGAAGTTCCTTAATCATCTGGTTATTAATATACGTTCCCCCGAGCCAAATACTACAGGACATGTGGAAATGAATGCAGTCAATAGCACAGTTCCTTTCAAGAGCATCCCTGCCTCATGAGAGACTCCTTTGCCGCCTCTCCTGCAGACACGTAAAAATATAGCTCCTGGGAAGGCTGGCGGTGAATTCGAGAGAGGAAGTGAGGAGTCGGATGATGAGGACCAAATCTGATAAAAATTCAGCCTGAGAGACGAGGAGGAGGTCGTATTTCAAGATGGCAAGGCAGAAAAGAAGGTATAACTGCGCACTCTTGCCTGGCGTATACTGATTACAGTACCGATTAAAAAGCTCGCACGGCCTCCCCCCCACACACACATTCACACGCACGTACGCAAGCACGCACGCACGCACGCAAACACACACGCCCTTACGTACAGGAGGTGGAAGTGGGGAGGGATAAAAACCAGGGTTCAGAATAAAGGGGTGGATCCGTGTGTTATTCTCCCTCACAACACAAACTAATCTCCCTTCTTCCAGCTTCCCAATTTCTAATCATCCCCTCTCAGCATTTTTTCTCTCTCCTCTCCGTCTTGGCTCCATTTCCTTCCTTTTCTCACTTTCTTGTTGCTCTTCCTCTCTCCTCACCTCCCCCTCCCCTCTTTTTATTTCGGACTGATCTCTCAGCTTTGTTATCTTTTTCCGTTTATTTCTTTGTGTCTCTGTCAAGCTTTTCTCTTTTTTACCCCACTTCTCCTTTGCCATTGTTCCTATCAACGCGTATCTCACCCACTTTTATTTCGACTGGTTTTTTAGTCCTCTCACCCTCTTCATTTTCGTTCTCCTGGTCCCTTTAATATTTTGTTCCTTGTGTGACTTCCTTGTTGCTTCTTCCCTGTCTTCTGGTCTTTCTCATCTCCCTTTTCCTTCACCTCAGGCCGTAATCCAATTATTCTTGCTCTTATTGTTCTGTTTCTCTATCTGCTCTTTTATATCTAGTGTTGTTTTATTTCCCCCTTTGTCTCACTTCTTTCTTGGTGCTTCTCTCTTGTTTTCCTAACCTTGTTATCCTTTTTCTCTCTTTGTCCTTTAGTTCATTAATTCTCTGTCCAGCTTCTTTCCTTCTAACCTTGTTAAATGTCCTTTCTTCCATCACATCTTGTTTGCTTCTCCGCTCTCTCCTCGTCTTTCTACCCCCCCCTCTTCCCCCCTTTTCTATCGACTTACTTCTAATCATTAACATTGTCTTTCTTTTCTGTCTACTTTTTTGTTTTCTTTTCCACCATCTCTCCTCCACTCCTCCTTCCTCCGTGTAGCGTTAATTCCTATTCTTTCCTTCCCACCGCATTTTCTTTTTTATCTCTCTTCTTCCAATCCCTCTCCTTACTTCGTCATCTTCCACCTACCCTTTCTCCTCCTTTCCATCGTCCCCTGTCCTTCCCATCCTTTCAATCTTCTCAGTCACACTGCTTTCCAATTCCCTGTTCTTCTCCTGCACCATCTTCTTTTCTCCCGTTCCTCCCAGTGTCATTACTCTAACTTACTTTATAGTTTCCCTTCCTCTTCTCCATCTTCTCTACTTTCCTCCATTCATCTCCTCTCCATTCCCATGCCCATTCCATTTCTACATCCTTCTCCTTTCCTCTGTACCTCTCTCTTACTTTCCTTCCAGAGATTCTTCTTCCTGCTATCATTCTTCTTCTTCATCCGCTATCCTCCCTTCTTCTACATCCCGTTCACCTGTTTACTCACTCGTCTCCATCCTTGTCTTGTCCCTCCTTTTCTCTTGCCTCCTTTACCTCATTCCTCTCCTCTCCTCTCCCTTTCTACCACCTTACCCATCTCACTCGACTCGTCTTCCACATTTAAACTCCCATTCCTCCCCTCCTTTCTCTCCCTCAACCCCCCTTCCTTTTCTCCCCGTCTACACATCCACCTCCCTTAACCTGATTTCTCTACCTCTTCTCTTCCTTTCTTTCAATTCTCTCTCTTCCTTTTTTTCTCATCTTTCTACCTTAACCTCCCTTTTCCTCCCCTGATCACCCTTCCCTCCTTCCCTTCCCCTTCATTAATATGACTTCCCTCCCTTTCTTCCCCTCCCGTGTCTCCCCCTTCCCTCTCTCTCTTCCTCTCCCTTAATCTCCTTCCCTCCCTCCCTTTCATACCTTCAATCGTACTTCCCTCCCACCCTTCTCTCCATTACCCCCTTCCCCTCCCTTCCTCAACCTTTAACCTACCTTTCTCTCCCTTCCCCAACCCTTAACCAATCTTTCTCTCCCTTCCCACTTTTCTCCAGCCCTTAACCTCCCCTTACCTCCTCTCCCACATTTCCCCTCCCATAAGCCTCCCTCTCCCACCCCTCCCACAGTTTCCCTCCCCTCCCCACACCCACCCATTTGCATAGTAATTGAATATATGATCTCCAGGCGTCTGTTTTTTTTTTTTTTCTGATAATTTGTTGTGTTTAGAGTTTCAGTCATTAATTTGCCTCCTTGTCCCGTCCCAAGCCGTCACTCTGTTACTGTCAGTCTGATATGTGTTTTGTTTGGGTGGAGTGTTTGGTTCAGTGTTTGGGGTAAAATTTTGTGTGTCTGGGTTGAGTGTTTGGGTTTCGATTGAGTGTCTGAGATAAGATTTTGCGTGTTTGGGTTGCGTGTTTGCGATTGGGTTGGGCGTTTAAGATAAGATTTTGTGTTTGGGTTGAATGTTTGCGTTTGAGTTGTGTGTTTGAGGTAAGATTTCGTATTTGGATTAGTGGGTGTTTGGGAGAATGTCTGAGCCGAGTGTCTGGAATGAGTGTTTGGACTGGGTGTTTGGGCTGAGAGCTTGGGCTAGGAGTTTGAACTGAATATCTGGGTCGGGTATATTAGTTACAATTTGTGTTTAGTGGAGTACTTGGGCTGGTAGTTTGAGCAGGGTGTTTGGGCTGAGTGTTTGGGCTGAGTGTTTGGGCTGAGTGTTTGGGCTGGGTGTTTGGGCTGAGTGTTTGGACTGAGTGTTAGGGCTGGGTGCTTGGGCTGGGCCTTTGGGCTGGGTGTTTGGGTTGAGTTTTTGCTGGAGGTCTGGTCAGATTACTTCCTCCATCTCTTGTTCATTTCTCCACCTCGTCCTTCAACTTCTTCTATCCTTTGGACTTCCCTTCTTATGTTTCTCTCTCCTCCTTTTGCTTCCTCCTACTATCCTTTTTCTTTCACCTCTATCCTCCCCCTTTCCTAGAATCCCTCTACCTTTCTTCTCTCCTATCCACTATCCATTACTTTCCTCTCTTAATCTCCCATTTCTTTCTCTTTTCTCCCCTACTTTGTGTGTGTGTGTGGGGGGGGGGGTGTCTGGAGGGGGAAGGGGTGAGGAGAAGGAAGCTTCGATGGAAGTGATGATGACAGTATTTGCAGCTGCCGTGGATGTTTCTGTACCCGTACTTGCGGTAGGATGGTGACTATGATAGTTTACTTTTTTATCGTTGTGGTAGTGGTGGTTGATGGAAATAGCCTACGTTCTCCGTCACGGTAATGGTGTGTTGTAGGCAGGGTGAAGGCAAGGTGTCAGAGGGGGGATCGGGTAATGGGCTTTGAAGATGATGATGTTGATATTTGCAATTGCTCTTGATGTAACTGTCTTTGTATTAGAGCTAAGGTGGTGAGGGAGACTGCATTTATTATTTCACTTTGGCAGAGGTGATAGAAGGTAGCTTATCATCATTTTTATAACGTTAGCGGTCGTTGTTGCTTTTGGACACGTGAACAGTGTACGGAACCACTCTAATGGGCGCAACCTAACTCTGGAGTTTTATTGTGGATGCTACATCCGAGAGGAACCCCCCAATGTAAAAGGTTCCAGTTGATGATGCAAAATGCTAGTTTTTCTCAGCGTATTGCTATTATCTATCTGTCTATCTATCTATCTATCTGTTTATCTATCGATAAATAAAGATATTAAATATATAACATACATGTATACACAAATGGGTAGGCAGATATGTATAGATATTTTGTAGACAGGTAGAAAGATAGATAGAGATTTGTTTATTTTTTGTCATTGCTGATGTTTTTAGCGTGTAGTTTTTGCTAAAACATTGTAATTATAGTAGAAAGGCATTGCGGTAAAGGACAAAGGGGTTTGTTTAGTCAGAGAATAACGTTATGATGATATTTCCTATAGTGGAGTTCTTGGCATGTCTGATATAACACTGGTGGTGTACAATACATGGCTGTAATTGGTCTAGCGGCAAAGTATGATGATGGTGGTTATAACTCTTGGTGTTTTGCTGACTGATGGTAATTAGTGATGGCATGAACTGCAATAACGTTGATGATTAATGACAAGGATGATGGCTGGGTATACCATGGGAATCGTTAGCATTAGGAAACATTTTGCCTGTAATTCTTATTATTGCGAACATCACTGCTCATCAGCCGTCATAAAAATTTTCATACACGTCACGTATTAATATATAAAGAGAAGCAGTAAGTCTCAGTTCATAACCACATAATTTTGAAAGAAAATTCAGGTGCCCGATCGAAGTGCTGACAGCTAAGTCAATAATGCTTACAGCTAAGCGTGTTATAAGTGAATCACACTAGCGTATGAAAAAATAATTAAAGCTTTGTAAACACTGTTTAGCTTCGTTGTTAACATTATCATTTCTGCTACTCGGATAGTTCAAAGTTTTCACTTTGCCAAATATTTTACCAATTGGTGGCCAGTGCCCCTTTAAAGGGACAGAGCTGAGCATTATCAGAAGTTAATCAAGAGGACAACACCAAGGTTAGGACCTGTTTCATGATTATGACCCGATGGGCGGAGGCTGGTAGGCTAAATACCCTTCCAGCAAATTCCCAGACTCAGCAGCCGTCGGTACAAATGAGTTAGTACAAGAAATTGTCAGTCATAACATTTTTTTTTTACATAACAGTCGTCCTTCACTTCCTTTCCTTCTGCCTACAAGTTCCAGCCCTAATACATGAAGAAATTTTGAAACAAGAGAATTTCGAATGTTGCTTTCTCGTGTTCTGCTTACTAATTTACCCTCTTATTCTTGGTATCTGTAAAGAATTTTATTAAGCTCAGAAGAAACTTTTCGAACTGGAGGGGTTAAATTATTGTAACCTTAACAGTGTCACAACAAGTCGTCTCCCACAAACTGAAAGGAAATAAAGTATGCTATAAATGGTAATGATAAAACAGAATAATTCGTCTTCGGATTCAAGTGGTTAACAAATTTCAGAAAAATTTTAGTCTTGACTGATTAACAGTGGAGCAGCTGAAAGGACGCAACCCCCTACATTACACAACAACACGACAAACACAACACAACATCGCTTTGGGCGGTATTCTCGTTTATTTAAGAGGCTGTCTAGTACCTCTTCGTAATTTACCTTGAGTATCACTCGTCAGTATCATCCGTTATCCTGCTTATATATAGTTTTTACACGAAGACAGACTATATAAACGACATACAAAAGAATACTAACGTGCGCTTTGAAGAAATGAACTGGTAAGGAAGAAGTGCTAGGAGAATACGGGACTTTGTAAAGGGTCACGCAGTACCATATGAAATAACCAACTCAGGGGATAAACTACTCTCCATAGCAATTAACTATTATAACAGATGGCTTTGTTTTCTCGTATTTCTTCACTGTTATATTCAGTCTGATTTGCTTGTGAAGTGCCTGGCAGCTTTGTGGATGGAGATAAGAATATAATCACCCAATCTTAAACACAACTTAAGCTTTAGAGAATTACTAAACATGGCCATAGGACCCCGTACGCCCTAAACACACCCCAGATCCCAATTTCACGTCACATTCACCAATTCAAGCCCCAGCACAAATCCTAAATCAGTTTTTTTACGGTAAATAGATCTCTAGGGCAGTTAATTGTTTGCCAGAACTTGGATGGCTGGTCATTTTTCTCATGTCGCTATTCCTTTTAGTTTGACTGTGAATTGTTAACAGCAATATTAGGGAAAGCAGTCGTATATACAGGCAGTCTCATACTGTGCATAGGCTTAGGAGAGTTTATTAATATGGGCAGGTCTTGAACAGTTTCCTCCTTAGCTTCTTTTGTGCTCTCCTGTCACGCAAAAGCCCCGATTTTTTCCCCATATATTTTTATCTATACGTCGTTCACCTTCAACCTGGCATAGATTTTCGTCATTTTACTTACGCATATCACCCGTTGAATGTTACGGGTTTACATCCTTCCCATAGCCATTCTTCACAACTAGAACCATAATCTAGTGTTAGTCTGGTGGTAGAGCTCAGTCTTCAAGATGGAGAGATGGCAAATTTTAGGCCAACTGGGCAGAATTTAGCTTCCAATTTGTCGCTTCCTTGGTCAGTTCCCAGCCCTCGACAGCGACTAATGCCAAGTATATGAAACGTTACCTTATGCTGTGGATAGTAATGTAAGGAAGCTATGGACATTTCGTGGCACCTTTTCCTGGGCATTCTTCCTGTATATTGCACCTTTGTATCCTCCTGTATTGCACCTCTGTATGCTCCTGTATTACACCTCTGTATCCTCCTGTATAGTACCTCTGTATCATCTTGCATTTCACCTCTCTACGTCTTGTACCTCACTGTCCTCTTGTACCTCAGCATCCTCTTGCACCTCAATATCCTCATGCACCACAGTATCCTCTTGTACCTCAGTATCCTCTAGAACTCTTGAACCTCAATATCCTCTTGTACCTCAGTGTTCTCCTGCATCTCAGTGTCCTCTTGTACCACAGTATCCTCTTGTACCTTAGTATCCTTTTGTACCTCAGTGTCCTCTTGTACCTCAGTGTCCTCTTGTACCACAGTATCCTCTTGTATCTTAGTATCCTTTTATACCTCAGTGTCCTCTTGTACCTCAGTGTCCTCTTGCACCACAGTATCCTCTTGCATCAGTGTCCTCTTACATGCAAACTGTGTCGATACTGCATGTGAATGTTACAGTGCAATGTGCAAAATAAATCGCTAAATAAGAGGAGTTACGAAGCCTTTACAGCCACTTAGAATACAGCCTTCTGACTTCCGCTCCGATGGTTACCACTTCGCCGTGCCCTTCATTAAGTGTTGTGTAAGTATGTAATCCGTCTTGACTATGGTAATCCTTTGTTGTTTACTCCCATGGGGTTTTCACTAGGGCGCCAGAATTTTCCCTTCCCTTTTCTTACCTTTCTGATATTTTCTTACCGTCTTCCTTTGGTTGAGTCTGTGGTTTTGCTTATTTGGACCTTTTTCAGTCGGTAAATGAAGAAAAGGAAGCGAGGTAGAGAGAAAAACAGGAGCAAATCTTGGGGAGGAAAAGAGGAAAGGAAATTAGATTAGGAAGAGGAAGAAAGAACAACTTTGAATAGAAGGGAAAAAGGAGAGGGGTCAAGGGACAAAAAAGAAAACCTGGACGAATAGGAGGCGGAGGAAGAAGAGGCGAAGAATAGCATCAGCAGCAATAAAAAATGCGTCTTTATATAACAAGGTATTAACTTCATTACTACCCGGGGAAGCCGCAAAACTTTACATAATTAAAGACGCTCTCACCCTCTTCCCTTTTTCGCCTACGGCTCCCTGTAGTGGTGAGCGTCTAACCAAGCTTACACCTCTCATTTGTCTTCTCTGTTATATGAAGCTTTTCCTAATTGTGATGTCTTTTTTATTACTGTTAGAGAAAGCGAAGGTAGCTATAGATCTTTTACACCAACTTGGTCCAGATTTTCGTCATTTTGCAGAATTTTTCACGTAGCTGAATGGCAGATAAAGACAACAGCGCGTCTCTGCATCCTCTTCATAGCACTCCCACTTGACAGGCATCATTTTTAAGTATTAGTCATTGTTAAAACTGCGCAATCGAGATGGAAAGTTGAACATTGTAGACCAAGTTTGAGTACGGAGGGTATAATGAGCGAGACCACTTGAAGTCAGTTTTCTCCCCAGGCCAGTAGGTGGGTGTAGGTGCAAATTGAGTCAGTCTCTAATCGTGCAGTTTTGTGGAAATATTGAGATTACAGATATTAATTATAACTTTTAATATCCTCGTGACAAATCAGTATGACCATGTGAAATAGCCATAATTCACTAAAATTTTTGGTAAAAATACCTAAAGCAGCGTGTTGTTTAAATTGTAATTCTGCTGAACTAGTTACAATTATTTAGGGTGGTTCAGTTGATTGGATATCCCTAAAAACAAGGATTTGATATTTAAATGACGAAAACTAATTAAAAAAATAACACGTTAAAGATAATGTGTAAAAGTTTTTGTTTTCCTTTTGTGATGTGTGACACAGCTGTCCCAATACACAGAGTATACAAATTAGAGCCTTGGCGCGAGTCATATGTCATCACATGGGAATTTTATTTTAGCAGAAAGCAAACAACAAAACGAAGATAATTTCATTGAAAGCAAAGGGTGAAAGTGTTGAAACTGAATAACGTCTATGCTTGACGGCGTTTTCATCAAAAGCTACTCGACTCGAACATGTTTTGCTTACTCGGACATGTTTCTCACCTATAGCACTGCTACTACCTGACGATGTTATTTAAATTAGGATAGACTGCAGGCTGTAGCTGCTCTGCTCCCATCCTTGTTACTGGAGTTAGGATGGTAGGTAAGGGACATTTGTATGACCAGGTAAAACAGCTGCACAGTTATATTAACTTGCACGGCTACATTGCATGTGACTGGCAGCGCTTGGTTGTGCCCTCAGCAGCGAGGTGCCCGGCATGAGAAACTCTGAAAGAAACACTGGGGCACGTAAGCTCCCCTATCACGACAAGGTGGCTGCCACGATAGATAGATAGAGAGAGAGCGGACTAATATTAGATATACTGATACCCGGTAGGCAGATATTTATTGTAGTTTGTTAGCTGTAAGACGTAAAATCATAGTAGATGGGGCGCCCATCAACAACTCAATGCTGTGCCACCTGCACCCCGGGAAACCATTTACTATGACAGTTGGTAACTTAATAGCCAATCTCTGGAGTAAGGATGAAAGAATATTGCCCCTCGTATTACTTTCGGGTCTAGGCAAAAGGAATGAGGTGCCAAGGATTGGCGGTCCGTCGTACTTTATTCATACAGGCATAGAAATACATTTTGTAAACGAGTGAGCATAAAGAAAGTACAGCACTCGCGCCCACCAACCGGTCTTTCCTCTGTAACTTCACCCTTCAACAGGTTACACCCAAACGCGAGTTATTTCGTTCTTGCCTAACCTTTAAACCTTCCCTTTAAACCTTCCACCAACTCTGCTTCAAATCAGATCAAAACTGTTAGAGTCGATTTTGAGCATTCCCTGTGACTTGGAGCTTTGACTGTTTGTCCTCGATATAAAATCGCTTTATTCTTGTTTTAGCGGATTGAGAGCGCTTGATATTCTCATGTGACTTTGACCTTTGACCCATAGTTCTAAAATAAATAAATGTCTATTGGTCAGCTTTCTGGGTGATCTTCAAATTATCCACCAAGTTTGATCGACATTAAATCAAAACTGTTTTCCTTTTGTTCACACACAAACACACGGGTCGAACTTTGACCTTGCCCCGTGACCTTGACCTCTGACTAACTTCTCAAAACTGAATCCCGTTGTTCGTGCCCGATCCTTAACCCCTCCACCAATTTTGGTTCAAATAAGATCAGAACACTTTGAGTTGACCTCCCTCTGTGACCTTAGCATTTGACCTTTCCCTGTAACCTAGACCTTTGACTAACTGTTCTCAAAACCAAGTAATTTAATTCCCGTTTTATCCTCAGCCATCGTAAAAAGTTTGGTTTAAATCGGACAAAAACTGTTTAAGTGACCCTGCTCTGCGACCCTGACCTGTGAACTATTGTTTAAAAAAAAAAAAAAAGTTTATTCCTTGGCCGACCCTCAACCCTTTCAGCCAGTTTGGTTAGGATCAGATCAAAACAGGGTTATTTTGTTTCATACGCACGCGGTGGGGGGGGGGGGTCAAACTCTGGCTTTATCCTGTGATCTTGACTTATGGTTGATTGCTCTCAAAATTACATCATATTGTTGTTGCCTTATCCACAACCCTTCTCCCAAGTCTGGTCAATATGTTGATAGAAACTGTGAAAGGGGATTTTCCTACGTCAGAATCTTACAAAAACTGTTTATTTTTGTAACACATATACACGCACAGCGAAGGGCACATACACATACACGCGCGCTGGCCCAGGTGTAATGAAAATACATTATCATATTGAAGGCTTTAAATCACTGGATGCTGTCCGTAATGGCACCGGATTTTATACCACGTCGAATGTTTTATTCATTTTTAATTGGTACTGCTGATCAAAATTTCTATGACTGAGAAGTGCGGGAATACATAATGTTACAGGGAAAGTTTCTGTGTATGTGTGTGTGTGTGTGTGTGTGTGTGTGTGTGTGTGTGTGTGTGTGT
>JAGKTI010037540.1:0-10874 GCA_018397915.1 Birgus latro | reverse complement strand
AGGAGTAGCAACGTCCAGACAACCCAAATTTGCCCAATCCAATGGGCTGCACTCCCATTCTCTCATCATTCAAGCCCAGAATCCTGGCTCTATCGTATGCACCAGAAACATTCACCACCTTTTTAGCTTCACATAAACGAATCCGATAGAGTCAATCCGGACGCTGCCACGTTAAAATCCCTGATCAAGCATTTCTTCTCACCACATTCATCCAGCCAGCTCGATCTCTTGTCAGTTCCCTAGCCTCACCGACTTCCAAACCTCTCTTCCTCACACACTCATCCACCTTATCTCCCCACCTTCTCCTTGGCCTACTTCGCCTCCTTCCTCCTTCAAATTTGCTCAGGTATACCTTTTTCACCACTGTATTGTTATCCATTCTCTCCACATGACCATAACATCTAAGTACACTCTCTTCCATTGTTGTGTCCACCAACTTCCTCACTCCACATCTTTCACGAATCGCATTATTTCGTATCCTATCCACCCTCTGTACTCCACATACATTCCTCAGCTTGACTCCACTGCTTGACTTTTCATTTTCATGCCACACCATAGTCTCACATCTACAGTATATGTTAAAGTTGGCACTAACACTCCTTCATGTAAGCCTCGTGCAGCTGCAACACTCAAGCCTCTGTTTTCTTCCTTGTGTCACTCTACTTTAAACTTCTTTTGCAAATTTTCCTCTCTTTTCTATCATTGTACCCAGGTATTTGAACTCTCTCACCAATTCCAGTCTCTATTCACTGAGACATCGCACTGGGAGTCACCTTGTCTCTCAATAACCATCACTTTCCTCTTTTCTACATTTCCTTTCAAGGCATGACGCTCACAGACATCAGGAAAACTCTGCACTAGTCTACCAAGTTCTTGTCCGGTATTTGCAAGCTCTACTGCATCATCAGCACACAACAAATTTGGGACATTCCACCCATCACCATTCATTACCAAAGCCATCCCTCTCTCCATTACTCGTGTTTTTACTTCTCTCATCACCCCATGAATATATATATATCGTACAACCATGAGGACATCACACAACCTTGCCATACATCCACACTGATCACGAACAATTCACTTACATGCCCACCCATACACATGCTCCATCATACAAACTCTTGATTGCACCTAGCAGTTTACCATCTACACCGTACATGTGCAAAACTTTCCACAATCCTTCTTTGTCTACTTGGTCGTATGCTTTTTGCAGATCCATGAATGCCATAAACACCTTATGGGCCTTCTCACAAGCCTCCTCGGCTATCTGTCTCAGTGCAGATATTTGATCCACGTATCCTCTGCCAATCCTAAAGCCACCCTGTTCTTCACTCACTAGGACTTCTGATATCTTTCATACATTCTCTATAATAATTCCTCCATATACCTTCCATACCACACTCAATAAACTTATGCCCCGATTATTCTTGCACTCACTTCACTCACCTTTATTTTGTACAGGGGTACAATCACAGCCTTTTTCCACTCTGCTGGCACAGTTTCTCTCATCCATGCCTTCTTACATATCTCAAACAAGCACTTCATTCCACTCACTCTCTCTCTCTCTCTCTCTCTCTCTCTCTCTATTAATCCCTCCATTATTCGGACGTCCAATACTCGGACATACTCACTATTCGGATATTGTGGGCTGCCCAACCCTCAAAATGCCAAAAAAATTCGAAAAAAATCGGAAAAATTTGATTTTTTGGGACCGCGTCAGTTTGAATTTCCTGCGCGCGCCGATCGGCTATGTTTACACTCGTGGCGCCACTGTCGGTCGCCGTTACCCACTTTGCAACTGCCTTGTGAACAACTCCGAAAATGGCGGCCAAAGTGATTGCTTTTGTGGTGATACTCTACCTCCTACAGTGCTTGATACTGCTTTTCACCTTCTTCATCATGTGTGTGATGATGGCCCCACCTCCTGAGAAGAGGAAGAAAGTGGTTCTGACTCTGGAGAAGAAGAGGCAGATATTGGAGAAGGTGGATGCCGGCTGGTCAACAGGACGTATTGTACGTGAGTTTAACCTCCCTCGCTCCACCTTGTTTGATATCAAGAAGTCCAGAGACAAACTACAGCAGTACACGACTGATTTCGCATCGAAGACCAGACAAAACGTGGAAAGGAAGGTGATGTTTACTCCTATGTATGCAGACATCGACCGTTCCATGTTGATTTGGTATCGACAACAATGTGCCGCAGGTGTGTTGGTATGTGGAATAGAGCTGAAAGCTGCTGCTGAAAAGTTTGCAAGGCTACATGACGCCCCAGACTTCAAGGCATCTGAAGGTTGGCTCTTCGCGTTCAAGTTATGGCACGGACTTACCAATCGTAAGGCCCATGGTGAAGCTCTGGACGCTAACGACGAAGGAGTAGAACAGTTTCGGCAGGAGGTGAATGGCTTAATTGATAGGGAGGGCCTCACTCTCAGTCAAGTTTACAACGCTGACGAAACTGGCCTATTTTACCGTTCAATATCCACAAACACTCTCGCTGAGGAGACGGAGAAGCGTGTACCTGGCCCCAAGCTCTCGAAGCAACGGGTGTCTGCTTTGTGCTGTGCCAATGCTAACAGCATGCACCGGCTCAAGCCCGTTATTGTAGGCCGTGCAAAGCAGCCTAGGTGCCTTCGTGGGTTAATGGATGCCCTTCCTGTCGTGTGGTATCCTTCTTTGAAGGCTTGGTTCACAACCAAGATCTTCAAAAATTGGTTCCACCAACACTTTGTTAAGGAGGTCATTCGTTATCAGACGGAGACACTGAAAATCCCACGAGACCAGGTAAAGGCCCTCCTGATTCTAGACAGTGCACATGCGCATCCGTCAGACAAGGAGTTGGTGCCAGAGAATGGTTGCATCAGGTGTCTGTTTTTGCCACCTAATACAACTGCTCTCATCCAACCAATGGACCAGGGAGTGATTGTGGCAACGAAGAGGCTATACCGACGGAAGTTTTTGGACAAGGTGATGGTTGTGTATGAGGACGAGGACGATCGCATGGAAGGACGTGACATGCGAGGACAAAAAGCTCTCGAAAACATTCGCTGATACAACCTCAAGTCTGCCATCTGGGCAAATGCATGGAAGGAAGTCTCTGTCAAGACTTTAGAAAATGTTTGGTCTCGCCTGCTTCATGGAAGTGACGTGGTGCACGATTTTCTGGGTTTTGACGTGGATGACTTTCATGCAAGGCTTCGTACGGGTGGAGACGATGTGGATGTCAACGAAGTGCGTGAGTGGTTGGATGACGACGAGGGCGATCCTGGGTATCAGATCATGTCTGATATCGAGATCGCATCTACTGTTGCTGGTCCGAGTACCCAGCAGGAAGATTATGATGAGGACAGCGACGATGATGCGGACTCCTCACGGCTTGTCACTACCCCAGCCATCCCCAGGCTGAGCACAATCCGGCACTATGTGGAGTTCGTCCTTGACTACCTAGAACACCCGGACTGCGACAGAGAGATGGGGTCATTGGAATTGGCGAGTGAAGTGCGAGGTTTCAGGCAACGCATCATTAATCGTCAAAATCGTCGTCATCTGCGTCAATCAACCATTGATAGTTTTTTCAGGCCAGTCAATCCTGCCGTCGTCCACTTTCGCTCCACACCATCATCTCACGAAGACAGGCCTTCTAGCTCTGAGCCACAGCCCAGCACATCAGGCACGGCTGAATCACCACTGGATGTTAGTTTGCGTCTATCTTCAGAGTCCTCTGTAGTGGATAGTGTATCACCACCTCGCACCAAGATGCCCCTATGCTGCCTCCGTCTGCTCAGCTCGGACTCTGACAGCGACTAAATTCTCCAGAGATCGTCACTAGACCACACGGGAATTTACTGTTATGCACAGTGCAGTGAAGTGATGTTATTCCAGTTATAAAAAAAAAATGTTGTGGAAAGTGTGGGTGATAAGTGGTGGTGATTCTCAAGTGGAAAGGTGTCAGGTGCAAGGTCTTCCTGTCAGAGTCTGAGATGATAGAGTGGGTTATTACATCAGCACGGCAGCTTCTTGTTCGTAAGTACCCTAACTTCATACCTAACCTGTTTTCATCATGCTGTAAATGTGTAAAAAAATTACCAAAAATGTTAATCATAATTTCCTGCTTGCAATTTAATTTTTCCATGCATGGTTTTTAAGTAAAACAGCTAGAGAAAAGGTGGAAGCAGTTAATTTCATGTCCGGTCCTAACCTAACCTAACCTATTGTTACCATAAAGATTTTCATGCCTAACCTGTTTTCATCATGCTGTACATGTGTTAAAAAATTACCAAAAATGTTAATCAAAATTTCCTGCTTGCAATTTAATTTTTCCATGCATGGTTCTTAAGTAAAACAGCTAGAAAAAAGGTGGAAGCAGTTAATTTCATGTCCGGTCCAAACCTAACCTAACCTATGGTTACCATAAAGATATTCATGCCTAACCTGTTTTCATCATGATGTTAATGTGTTAAAAAAATACCCTAAATGTTAATCATAATTTCCTGCTTGCAATTTAATTTTTTCATGCATGGTTCTTAAATGAACCAGCTATGAAAAAGGTGGAAGCAGTACATTTCATGTCCGGTCATAACCTAACCTAACCTAACCTAACCATTTTTCTGGTAGCAATTTACATCATTTACTGTATTTGATGCTTTGTATCCAATAATTTAGAGCATAAAATGTGAGAAAAGATGATTTCCATGTCAGATACTTACTTATACTATGCTGGCAAGTTCTGAGCTCCTATGACTCACTCACCTCTAAATCATCATTGTTTTTGGTTAAAATTCAATAAATTCATGCTATATGTGCATTATTTATGTGAAAAGGGACCTAAATAAGTGCTATACATGTCCAGTAGGGAGGTAGGAAGGTAGTTTTCTGATTTAGGTTAGGTTAGGTTAGGGTCATGAAAAACCAGTGCTGGAGCTTCAGGACCAATATCCGGACAAAACCAATATCCGGACATGCTTTTGGCTCTATTATGTCGGATAATGGAGGGATTACTGTTATATATTGTGAGTCTGAACACCAGACTGTCTGTCAGTCACTAAGTTTCTGTCCACTCTCCACTCAGTTTGTCAACAGAATAGATGTTCTAGAGAGATTGGCAGAGCCAAGAGCACTGTCTGAGGGCATGGTGGTGAGTAGCGTGGCAGGGAAAAGACGAACGAGATGTCTTTCTCATAGTGACAGGGAGGTGTGATGGGTGCCCACCCCTTGCTGCGGGTGCGCTGCCATTTTTTAAAAATAACGGAACAGAGGAAGGAAAAACAAATGAATTAAGAAAAAAATACACCAGATTACTGGTGTTCTCCATTCACGAAATATCGTAATAGTTGGACTTGAACAGCTGGAGGTTGAACTTTGGTTGGAAACAACTCTGGGGAAGCGAGTTCCAAAGAGATGAAGTTCGGGGAATAAAAGAATTCTGATAGGCGGAAGTTCTGCAATATGGCTGTGTGACATTCCAGGCATGAGCGCTGCCAAATGCCCGTGTAGCCCGGAGGAAGGCATGGAGAGGTGGCACAATGGACGCAACTTTGTCTGAGCATTTGCCATAAAAATATCTGTAAAATAATGCAAGGGAGGCAACATTCCTTCTTACTCGTAGAGGAGGTAAATTATTTGTAATAGCAGGGTTATTAATAATTCCAACAGCTTTGTTCTGAATTTTGTCTAGTTGTTTTAATGCAACCTCTCCACATCCATTCCACAAGGGTGAGCCATATTCAAGGTGAGAGCGGATATGACTCTTGTAAATTATAACTAACTGCTCATCAGTGAAGAAGTTATGGATTCTGTATGATAATCCAAGTTTCTATGAGGCAGTTTTAGCAAGTGATCTGACATGAGAGGTCCAACTGAGGACACTGTTAAGTGAGACACCAAGAATTTCAATACTTTTGGAGACGGGAATATTAGTAGCACTGAAGGTAATACATGAATCTGGCAATATCTGTCTATTAGTAAATTGTATATTTTTGGTTGTACTAGCATTAAATGAGAAAAGGTTGTTTTGTCCCCATTCACTGATCACAGATAAGTCTTGATTTATGGAGATGGCTGTGCTGAGTTAAGAATTGTAGATATCAGACTTTGTAAATGGGTGTCTGAGTGTGAATGAACAATGAAGTGTTGAGTCATCTGCATATGAATGTATGGGATTGTGGGTGACAGATAAGAGATCAGTAATATGAACCAGGAACAGGGTTGGCGTCAGATCTGATCCCTGTGGCACGCCGGCATTAATTGAATGGAAATTGGAATATATATCACCTACATTCACTCTTATTTTTCTGTCCCTGAGATATGAGGCAAGCAAAGGAACAAAAGACGTTAGTCCATAGCAAGGAAGTTTGGACAGCAGGGAACGATGCCACACTCTGTCGAAAGTTAAAAATATCAAGGGCTACTGTGTGAGTTCCTCAATATAGGTCAATTGACTGATGAATGGTATGAGTCAGGAGATTGAGTATATCAATGGTGGATCTTTCGTGGCGAAAACCATATTGTCTGTCACTAATTAAGTTGTTGGATTCAGTGTGTTTAACTATGTGCTTACTGATTAAAATTTCAAAAACTTTACCAAAGATGTGACAGCTATTGGTCTGTAATCAGAGGCGTCAGAGGAACTTCCTTTCTTTGGAATTGGGTGGTTATTGGCTTCTTTCCATGAATTAAGGAAAGAAGAAGTACGTATGCATATTCTGAATAATTTAGCAAGAACAGGGGCAAGTTCTGGGTAACACTTTTCAAAACAATTGGAGGAATTCCATCTGGGTCTGGAGCTTTGTTTCTAGGTAAGTTGTCTAGGATGGATTTTATGTATCTTGTCTGTATTTTAAGTGGAACAATTTCGGGGGAGTCACGTTCTAGTACTGGGACGTTCTGGCTAACTTCCTCTAAGGTAGAATTTCTGGCAAATGTACTGACAGATATTTGTTTTCCTATGTGGGCCATGTGTAATGCTGCCATCTGAAGATTTTAGTGGGGGAATGGATGATGACTTGTTAAAGTTATTATTGAAAGAATTAAGAGTTGACCAGAATATTCTATTGTCATTAGGGTTGTTAAGTAGTTTTGATGATTATCAAGAAAGTTTGATGTAGCGAGATTTATTACAGCTTTTGCATGGTTTCTAGTAATTTTAAATTGACAGAGTGATTCTGATGTTTTTTGTTTCAAGTTACTGTTATATGCTAATGACTTTTGGGTTGTTACTCTGGTGCAGTTGTTATCAAACCAATTTGGAGAGTTCGATCTTCTAGTGAACTGTTGACTTGGTATGAATAAATCCATACCAGCTAGTATTAAATCACTGATGTGGAACTGGGTAGAAATGGCATCACTAGAGAAGAAAGACTGCAATGGAATGTCAGCAAGATAATTTCTAAATCTATCCCAGTCTGCCCTGTCAAAGTGCCATCAGGTCACCCTGACAGGCTCAGAACGGGGAGGTTTAGGGGGGCTAACTAATGAGGCTTTGATGAGATTGTGGTCAGAGGATCCAAGTGGTGACAATACCTCTATCCTTTATTGATCTGGATTATTTGTCAGGTATAGATCCAAGAGATGGGCATTATGGTCAGGATTATCTGGTATTCTGGTTGGTTGCTTTACCAGCTACATGAGATTAAACGATTCTGCAAACAGCTCACACTCTAGACCAGCAATGTCAGTCCTGGCAGAATTCAATAACCATTCAACATTATGTATGCTAAAATCACTCAAAACGGTAATTTCGGTACTAAGGGCAAGGTTATGGTTACTCAACTGTGTGGATATCGAGTCAAATACACTGGGTTCTGAAGAGGCACTGGGGGAGCGATAGACTACGCAGATATATTTGGTAATATTTAGATAATTTAGTTTATACAATAAGTATTAAAAATTGGACGAAGTGAAGTTTAAGATCGTATTAACTGCATATTGAGATTTGATATAACAACAGGTGATGCCCTTGTTACAGAAGTTTGTGAGATGATGGTAACCAGGAAAACGAAACGGGGATGTTTCAGTAAAGGGTGATGTCTGTGGTTCTGTGAGGAATAGGGCCAGAGGGGATATGGACTGTAGGAAAAAATGAACTGAATTTAGGTTGCTCCAAAGGCCGTGGATTTTGGTGAAGAATAAGGTCACACCTTCACTTTTCCGCTGACGAGCAAGATTGGAAATTGCAACAGTCGCTGCTGGCACAGTCGCTTGTTGGCGACCGGGAGGACCCTGTGCTGCCAGCCCTATCCTGCCGGTGGTGGCAATCCGAGGTACCACCTCTTTTGATGATAATATTGCAGCAGCCATTGCTAAATGGAGTGTGAATAGGAGGTGTGATATCTTATGTGCATGTAGTGTGGTGTAGACAGTTGAAGATAGAGGTATTAAGAGAGTATGCTGGCCTACTTTCTGTTAAAATTATCTATTGAAAATGTCCAGCAAAGGGAGATGGTCAGGATCGAGTCCTGAGGGCTGGTGTAACGGGAGCTCCAGCTCTCCCTATCACCAGCTTGCCATCCACCTCAGGAGTAGTGCTCTGTTCGACTGGTGCTACAGTCTACTTCTGACAGTTAGCATTATTCTGTAACTGCATGGCCACTTCTCTTACTTGCATTTTTTTAACCTCCATATTTCGTTTTCACGATCTCCTAGTGACTTTGTACATGACTGCGACCTACTGTAAACAGCTTGAACTACGGCTGCCATTTGGGATGATTATGGCATTGTAAACTTGTTACAAAGTGAGTAATTTTGGTTTGTGGCAGCTGGTGTTATTGAACACCTAGCAGCAAGTTGTGGGGTGGGTATGGGAGATAAGTCATTCTAAGGACCCATAAAATATTAATAACGAGATACTTCCAGAACCTTCGTGATACGTTGTAGTTCCTGCTCATATGAAAAGCTGCAGGTGCTCACAGCTGGATCATATGAGGCAGGCAGCAGGTCTCTGGTTAAGATTTACGTTGAAGGGCCATTATACTTAGCTTTCTTATGTCACCTGCCCTCAGGTGAGTGACCACTGAGTGATTTACCCAGTGGTTCCTAGCAGAAACCTCCATTGCTTCATCCATAAGAAGCTTCTAGATTCCCATGAGGAAGAGCAGTCTCTTCTCTCCTTCATGGGAGCTGGTAAGACATGAGGACGTGACCTGGGGGAAATGGAGGTGAGATTTACTTGACTAGATCTATCAGGCTTCTGTTTCCACTTAGTGGAAGTGTAGGCAGCAACTTTAGGATAGGAAGATGCAGCAAAGAAATTGGTAAGAGAGTTGGTTCTCACATGAGTAGCAGACGTGAGGAGCAGAGCAAGTGCCAAGAATGCTGGGGATAGTGTCAGTTTGCTTCTCCAGCCTGCAGATCACGCAACAGGACACAACCGCCGATGCATAGAAGACATTAAGCTTGGGAATATCATGAAGTTCCCTCACTTTCTTCCTTGCATCATAATAGCATCTGTTCTCCGTTGCCTTCACTGTGAAAACCTCCTTGTCATTCTTCCATTTCTAGCAGGCTCTCAAGGAAGTGGGGTGAGCACCCTTGCAGTGACAGCAACTTTCTGTCTCAGATGCACAGTCGTCTACATCATGACCAAAAGCTCCATTCTTGCTGGACACTGAGTTTGTCAGCCCAACAAGGCTTCTCATTATGCCCATAAAATTGACATTTGGAATAGCATAGCAGGCTGGGGATATAGGGCTTGATGTTTATTTCATGACAAGTTTTGACATGGGTATGAAGTAAAACTTTGCCAAAGGCCAAGACTATTGTGTCCAACTTCATTCTCCTGCCTTCGGAGAACCTTGTTATAAATCTTGCATCTGTGTCATTTTGCTGAAGATTTTCGCCTGTGATTTCATACTCTTGTATACCAATGAGGTCCCTGTAGGTGATAACACCATTGTGGGAATTCATGGAATGCAGGATCCTCGGTTCTACATCATAACAGTGAAGCTTACATGGCTTAACCCGCCGAGACCCACCGACGTACGATGCACGTCGCTACTTTTTTCCGCGGACAGACCTAACGACGTGCATTGTACGTCATTCAATTGCAAGGCCCTTTGTGTGCACATTTCTCAAGATTCGCGGGTGATTTTTGGTGGGCATATGTGGGAGACCTTCCTCTACCTGTTGTCAAGCGGGGATACTGCCTGGCCCCATCTAACCCTCCCCCTCTCCCCCACACTGGGCAATTCACCTGTTAGCTGTAACCTGGCCAGTAAAGGCATGCTGCCCCACGGTCTCTCCAATGACGAAATTCACGGTGAAAGTGATTCCTGCCGTAGAGGACAAAGAAACAAAGAAGCTAGAGGTAGAAACAAACAGAAGTGATGAGGTGGTAATGTCGTAAAGGAAGGTGCCATATACTGGGGCTTTGGGTGAGTGAACAGTGCTTATAAACGCCTATATAATTGTGTGAAAATCAATATAGACTTGTACTACACTTAAATTCGTACCAAATAAATAAAATAAATACGTAACTTAAAGTGGCTTGATTAGTTAACCCTTCCATAGTTCGTTTTCTTTAGCCAGGTACCCTGAAAAAGAAGGAAAATGTAAGGTGGAGTGACACCTGTATCAACATTTCTAACTTCAAGATCGCGATTTCTCTGTGAATTTTCGATGTTTCTCATCAAAAGTGAAGGTTTCAGCCAAAAAACAAAAATTCGAAAATCGTCCGGGACCTGGGGGTAGGCTGGGTAAAAAACCAGTCGGGACCTGGGGGTAGGCTGCGTAAAAAAAACGGTCGGGACTGAGACTGGACAGGTTAAACAAATCCTTAACTTCAGAGAGTCTTAACTGAGATCTCCACTTGCAAGTTTTTTTTTTTTTAATAATTTGTTCAACCTCCCCAGCACAGCCATCTTTCACCTGCTTAACCCTTAAAC
>JAGKTI010037539.1:0-10875 GCA_018397915.1 Birgus latro | reverse complement strand
AATGAACTGTTGAACATAGAGAATGAAAGTAATGCAAGTATAAGTGGCTGGGGAATGGCAGGGAGAAGGAGGGTTGTGAGAAGAGAGGAAGAAATCACCAGGATGGAAGTGGTGGAAGCAATGAAGAAAGTTAAAATGGGGAAAGCCTCAGGAATTGATGGAGTGTGTGGTGAAATGCTGAAGCATGGGGGAGAGATAGTAATAGAATGGATGTGGAAGGTGTGCAGATTGGCTTGGGAGGAGGGTAGAGTCCCGGAGGATTGGAAGTCAGGTATAATTATTCCTCTGTACAAAGGAAAAGGGGAAAAAGCAGTGTGTGGTAATCATAGGGGCATTTGCCTTCTCAGTGTAATAGGAAAAATATATGGTAGGATACTTATTGACAGAGTTAGGGAAATTACTGAGGAATTAGTTGGAGAAGAACAAGGAGGTTTTAGGAAGGGAAGAGGTTGTGTAGACCAGATATTCATTCTTAGATCCTTAGTGGAAAAGTTTCTAGAGAAGGGCAAGAAGTTGTATGCAGCCTTCATGGATCTGGAGAAAGCATATGACAGGGTGGATAGACAAGGTTTGTGGAAGGTATTAAGAATATATGGAGTGGATGGGAAGTTGTTGAAGGCAGTGAAGAGTATGTATGAGGGTGCTAAGGCTGCAGTGCGTGTGGATGGCAAACTGAGTGAATCTTTCCATTTGAAGGTTGGATTGAAACAAGGATGTGTCATGTCTCCATGGTTGTTCAATCTGTATATGGATGGGGTTATAAAAGAGATACAAGGTCGGGCAGTGGATGTTGGAGTGGCCCTAGTGAGAGAGGGCAGTGTTTGGAAACTACCTGTACTGTTGTTTGCAGATGATACTGTGTTGTTGAGTGAAGACGAAGGGGAGCTGCAAGGCTTGGTAGATGAGTTTGGGAGAGTGTGTAAGAAACGGAATCTAAAGGTGAATGTGGGGAAGAGTAAAGTGATGGTCTTCGAGAGAAGTGAAGCCAGTGAGTGTACAGTGAGATTGGATGGGAAGGAAATGGAGAATGTGAGTGAATTTAAGTACTTGGGCAGTGTGATGAGTAAGGATGGTAGTTTGGAGGGTGAAGTGCTCGAAAGGGTACAGCAGGGAAGGAAGGTTGCTGGTTCGTTGAAAGCAGTGATAAGAATCAGGGAGGTGAGCATGGAAGTGAAAAAGTTGTTACATGACAGTATTGTGATACCAACTCTGACATATGGAAGTGAAGCTTGGACCCTGTTGGAAGGACAGAAGTGAAGAGTGAGAGCAGTGGAAATGAGTTATTTGAGAGGAGCATGTGGAGCCACATGGATAGACAGACTAACAAATGAGGAAGTGAAGGAGCGTTGTGGTGTGCTTGAGGACGTGATGCGAAGTGTTAGGAGAAACACGTTAAGGTGGTTTGGACATGTGGAGAGGATGGAGAGTGAAAGATTGACGAGGAGAGTGTATGTGAGTGAGGTGGAGGGGGCGAGAGGGAGGGGGAGGCCGAGAATGAGATGGAGGGATGGAGTGGAGAGGTATATGAGAGAGGGGGGTGTGAGTTGGGAGCGTGGTAGTGAAATGGCAGGGGACAGAGTGACATGGAGGCGATTTGTTTGTGGCCACCCCATTCGGGATTGAGGCGTCTGGCAATAGATAGAGATAGATAGAGACAAAAGCATAGTGAGGATGAAGGCTCTCCCCACCCACCACTTCCACAGTGAGGGAGCATGGACAGGTGTGGAACGGTGCAGGTCATGGCTGAGATTAATCTTAATTAGGAACAGACTACACATATACAATGGTATAATGCATTAATATTTTATGTATATCAATTTTCTGCTAGTTATTCGCACACTAATACTTGCCAATAACAAGCAGTTTGCAACCCGATCAAAAATGATAAAATGATGAAACAGCTAAATGACTGAAGAAGCTAATGATATGTGTTCCTTGGTTGGACCTATGGCTAATATGCAACAAAAGCATAGTCTTGACAAGTATTGTACTCAAGCATTACTTTAACAAAGTACACAAAAAGTGAATCCAGTTCACTTTAACAAACCAAATGCCTCACTTTACTATTAACTCTGTGCCATGAAGACCTAATAATATGTTGCTACTGAAACTACTTCAAGAACAACAAGAACTCAACCGCATTTGCCAAGCAGTCAAAATCCAGACTGAGACTGCTACTCCTACATATCTCTTATATGCAGCTCATCCTCTTGGGGACTATGCGAGAGGCCCTGTTTCGACACTGAGATGTTGTCTGTCTACCACGGGAAGGCAGCTGCTTGCTGGGGGTTGATGGGTCTACTGGACCAGACATTCCAAAGTAGATCAGAAACAACAACTGGAAGTACTGCAGTAGATCTTTAGTATTACTAAAGTTTTTTTCACTTGTAAAAAAGCAATTTGGAATAGAATTCTACTGAACTTCTTCATTCCCAAAGGTTAACAATGCTCAGTTCTGTGTATAATGCCTAAATAAGACTCATGTGCTGGAGAGCATGCCAAAAGGTTAATAATGCTCAATTCTATGTATAATGCCTAAACAAGACTCATGTGCTGGAAAGGATGCCTTCGTGTGGTGGCACCTACACAACCAAGCAGCTCCTCTGCCTAGGTATACAAATGTCACTCAACTCCCTCTCTATTCTCCCAAAAGGAGGGTGGTAGACCGCAGAGGGACAGCTTCAGCGTGCGGTCCACCGGGTTCACATTCAGATTGGCCTGAGACCACAAAAACAGCAAATATAAATCAAGGCATGCCGAACATAATTATTCTAATATACAAAGTAGTTATCCCATGTATAAGCAGCATAATAGTATTGACAGAAACATCCCTCATCAGTGTAGACCACATGACTGTATAACCATTAAATTTTGAAATGCTGAATATACCTAAACCAGTAACAGTCAGTCTCGTGTTATCCCTTTCAAGATGTGGGGGCCCGAGGCTAGACTAACGGCTATCTGTCTGTCTATCTATCTATCTACAGCCAAGCACCTTAATCTCGTAAAGGGTGGCCACAGACAAATCACCTCCATGTCAGCTTGTCCCCTTGCATTTGGCTGCCCTCCTTGCAACCCATAACCTCCTCTCTCATATACAGTATCTCTCCATTCCATCCTCCTGTTTCACCCTCGGCCTCCCCCTCTCCCTCTCTGCTATAAATAAGAGTTGACAACCAGCCTACTTCCCCTGGTGGTATTACATAACTGAAAACCCTCTAGACTACTTGCTATGTATAATGATTGTACAGCATTATCACAAAAGTTCCATTACTATTCTATTTGTCTATAGCCAGACACCTTAATCCCATAAGGCGTGGCCACTAACAAGCCCTGCCTTTGTTATTTGGCTGCCCTCCCTCCATTTCATACTTTCCTTTCTCATATATCTCTCCACTCCATCTCTCCATCTGATCTTCAGTCTTCTCCACCCCTTTCCCTTTCTTTTACAGTTATACTGCATAATTTACTTTGTTATATCAGTACTTGCTTTAATCAACAAATCTGCAACATCTTCATCTACAGGGACGCCTTCATGTGTTGGCCCCAATATAACTGGGTGATGGAGCTGCCCAGTTATACAGTCTTCCACTCCCTATCCACCAAAAGGAGGATGGTAGGCTGCCAGGGGAGGACAACTTCAGCATGCAGTCCATTGTGAAATACGAAAGCTAGTAACAAAAAGTTATATCAGTAAGAACTTGGCACATAATATATTATGAGATCAACTTTGTTTTTAATGGGACCTTTGAGAATAAAAGTTCTGCTCTACCTTTCTATAAAACAGATCAGTCCTTCCTGCATTTTATAAGCCAAATTCTAAATGCCTTTGAAAGACTTTGTAGCATCACTTCCTCAGTGACTGATTCTCCACATTACACCTCAATTTCCTCATCTTTACCAGTGGTTGAAACTATGTCGATATTCAAATTATATAATTAATATACAACAGGAGGTGCAATGTGCACAATAAACTGATTAGGAAGAAATGCATAGAAGCCTCTGATGCCTCCTAGAATACGATCCCATAAGGTTTGTGATCCATCCCTCCATCATCCAACCCAGTACTGGTCCATCAGAAGCTTAGGGATCCTGGTCTAGGCAACTCAGTTTATACATTTAACATGAAAGTGACCAGTTGTTCATCCATTAGCAGCCTTATATGAGCAGGGAACGCTAACCAACCCTTGGAATTCACCTTAAGTTACTAGACTACCAGGCATCTAAACTTTGTATGAGAACAATGGCCAGTGGCATAGATGGGTTGGCACAAATAGGGGTGCCAAGGTAAGGCTGAATCCTAATCTAGAGACGCCACTGCTATGAATTGTGCAGACGTTAAAGAAACCAAAATTTGAAATGGTGGGATCAATTGGGGGGGCAAGGGTTATGCCACTGTCAACGGGGTAAATGCACTATATCAGTAAACAGCACAAAGATCCACCTTTGATCTGCCTGCATGCATAAGGTATTTGGTTCATAGTGGAAAAAAAGGACTCAGTTGCGACAGAGGGAGTTTTGTGACAAGGCCACCAAGCTTCCTTTACTGACCATTCCAAAGCTATAGCAAATGCTTAATGACGAAATGCTACAGTGAAAGACATATGACTGGGCACTGAAGGAACACTGAACTGAATAAAACAGTAACAACACAATACTGTATCACATAATGCACTGTAGCCTAAATGTTAGTAAGTCTCTCCTGTTTAATAAATACTCTTACACATACAATCTTATTATCTAGCACTGGCTGTGAAGAAATTATAGCAACTTAAATTTATGGCATTACAAAATACTAAAAACTATAAAAGGTAATACTATACAAGGCAAACTCACAACCCATAGTTTCTTCTCAGCCTCTGCTGCTGCCCCTGTTTGAAGTGAAGCTGTAGGCAGGGTTTCACATTAAATGAGAGGGGCATCTTGACGCAGTGGCAAACAAGTATCCTTCTGTTCCCCAAAACGAAGATGGTGGACTGCAATAGAAGGGCAACTTCAACCTCCAGTCCACCAGGCTCACATATGGAATGTCTTGGGGGAACAGCTACTACTAGACAAAAAGCTTTTGATGTGAAACCCTGTCTACGAATTCCTTTCAACCAGGATGGGGATAGAATAGTATTAGCAGTTGTAACCCCATCTGGACACAAACCCTGTGGGCTGCAAGCTGAAACTGCCCTTTTTACATAGTCCACCATTATCCCTTCAAGAAGATAGGGAGGGTGCTGAAGGGCAGTTATATAACCAGGCATCTCCACTGTCCAATCAAATCGGTGCCACCACATGAAGGTATCCCTCTCCAACACCTAGGGGGTAAAGGATGAGCAGAAATAATGGCTTATGAGTGTACATTTAAAATCAAAATGCTCCTTATCTAAGCAGATACTTAGTGTAAATCATTGGCAATAACAAATAAAAATGCCACCATGGAATGAAATAGATCAAAGTACTTAACATACATAGTTTTGGTCCTATGCATAAAACTTAGATAGCATATGCCTGCTGGAGACATGTTTAAGACTGCATCTGTTAATATTGCTAAATAACAAAAAGAAATACGCAACCTACAACATAGACATATCGCTATACAAAACTTCACATATTCACACCATTAAATCTTCCAACCATTCATCTGTCCACCCATCCCTCATCCAATCCTTTATTACCCCACTGGAACATCAGGATCAGAGGCTAAGCAACTCAGTTCACAAATTTAAGGGAAAAGAGTCCAGTCCCTTTTCCCTGAGTGGTATTATGCGTGAAATAAACCTCGATCATACCTCACATTTAAATCCTCATGGGGCACATCCAGTTGGAGAACTTAAAAAAAAAATCTAAAGTGTGAAAAATCAAGTAAGGAATGGCACAACTTCAACTGAGAAGATTTTTTTGACTCTAGTAGTAATAGTGTAAAATTGGAATGTGATTTTCCATGTTCCTTCTCCACATGGCATTATAAACTATTCTCACATCTACATCATCATCATCATCAAAATAAAAATAAAAAAAAAGGAAAGCTATCTGCAGCATGTGTCCATACTTAAAAGTTAACCATACGTTTTACCCGTACCTGAAGAGCAGAAGCTCCATACCAAATCAGTTCTTCTTCTTCATGATAGTCTTTTTTATTTTTCTGGTTATTTTTGGGGTAGTAAGTGAATGTTTCACACTAAATTGCTTTCCCTATTGCTTTTTAGTCATATTCCTTCTGCTGTATTAGATGTTTCTCGAGTGTAATGGCGGACACTTACTCCAACATATGTCCAGGTCACCTTTTAGCACCTACTCCTAACCTTACATTTTAACCTGACCTAACCTAGCCTAGCAATCTAACCTAACCTAACTTAGCCAAGATTCAGGTCATTACAAACGTAGGTGAGGCATAAGGAACATGACGAAAACAACAAGGGGGAAAAAAGTCAACAGAAAACAAACTCAGTAATAAGAACTGAATTGGTAAGGTCCTTCTGCTGTCTAAAGTAAAACGTACATTTACCAAATAAAATAATATGCAAAACTAATCTACGGCAGGAATACTGTAAAGAAATCCTACATTACAGTAAGCAGCCGTTAACCCTCTCACGGCCAGGAAAACTCTAGTACTCTATTGCAGCTAACACGAGATGGTTTTATTCAGCTGACAGTGGGTCACGGGAGCCTGGGAGTGTTAAACAAAGCCTTTCAACATCTGAGAGGAGTAAAGCATTGAGTGTTATGTCATGTATTTCTGAATACTTAAAAAAATGCCACAGTTGCGCAAAAAAAGATCCATATAGATACTCATTCTTACTTGTTATACAACTATTACTACGAACAAATTTAAAATAGAAAAAGAAACCAGAAGCATACCTAGGATGCTAAAAACAGGGCAGCTAAGTCTAAGCATGAGGTGACCGAGGAAAATACTATAGCCCCCTCCCCCCCTCTAGAAATTTGGGGTGGCCAATGGGGTGCTGGTGGTGGTGGTGGTGGTGGTGGTGGTGGTGGTGGTGGTAGTAGTAGTAGTAGTAGTAGTAGCCCCAAGTTCATCAGAAATGTGAATCCAGTGGACTGCAGGCTGAAGCTGTCCTCCTACAGTCCACCATCCTCCTCCTGGGGGATAAGGAGGGAGCTGCCCTCCTGCAGTCCACCATCCTCTTTCTGTGGATCAGGATGGAACTGAGGGACGTTTGTACAATCAGATAGTGAAGCCACCCAGCAAAATCAGTGTCACTACATGAAGGCATCTCTCTCCAGCACTTAGCCAGGCACATTTAAAGTCTAGACAGTACCACCCTATCTAACTTTCTGGCTACATCACTAAATAACAAAAAGCTTACGTATTTTAAATCAGGGAGTCCCAGGAAATGGCTGCCGAGTGGTTTTCAACCATTCTTGAGCTACAAATACTGATGAATGAGTGAATTATGAGGGAGACTATTTTCACTCATAAGGACACCAGTAATTGCAGCTCTGTGACTGATAACAGTTTGACCCATGTTTGACAGAGCAATTTACCCTAAAAAATAATAACCTGAAATTTGACAGACATTCCTGGGACATCCTATATACTGTACCTGTACACATTATCAAAGAACAGCTTAGACACTTGAGCACAAACGGGTGGAATGACATGACATGGAGTTGGTCCACTGACTGACAAGCTTAAAGTATTTCTGAATGCCCATTCCAAAAGAGTTGCCATATACAATTGAAATAACGATGTACAAAGGGGTGGTCAGTGGATGACTTTGGATAAATACTAATACAGTAGTACAATACAGTATCATTAGTAACTTTGTGCCTTATATCACAACATAAAGGAGTTACTGCCTAGGGTTCATTTTTTAAATGCCCATTCAGTCTGATGATGTATTTTTAATTTACTATTGCTTTTTCCAGACTCTCTGTAGGAGTGACTTTTTCAACTGGAGACCAGAATATTGGGATGAGGTCACAGCGTGTAGCCTCAGGGATAAACGACTGGATAAAAAGGCTGCTAAATATCAAGCAGCATGGGAGGCTGCCATTCAAGACCTATTCAAATGATATGAAATGAAACGTGGGGACAGACGCAGCCTACATTTACCCCGTCACTGGTGCTGGAAAGGGATGCCTTCATAAAGTGACAATGACATAACCAGGTAACTCTGCTGCCTGGCTATATAACGTCCCTCAACTTCCTCCCTATCCCACCAAAGGAGGAGGATGGAGTGCAGGAGAGGGGCAGTTTCAGCCTGCAGTGCATCACGTTCCCAGGCAAATGATGCAGGACACAGCGACCACCCTTTTACTAATGGAGGTCCCCATAACTAAACAGGTGCAGCCAAACTTAGCAAGAGTAAACTACTAAGACACTTTACCAGACTGACCGAATTAAGAAAGTAAGTTGAAGCCCCAAGTTCATAATGAAACGTGAACCCAGAGAACTGCAGGCTGAACTTGTCCTCATCCCACAGTCCACTCGTATTATCCTTCTTTTGGGAGACAGCGAGGGAGTTGACATACGTTTGCATAACCAGACGTCAGAGCCACCCTGTCATATAAGTGCCATCACGTGAAGGCTTCCCTCTCCAGTACCAGGTGTTCAGCAATGAAGGCATTAATGATGGCTGTATTTAACTTCTCCAGTTAAGTCTCTCCAAAGGTGAATAAAATCGTATGGAGGTAGAAAGAATAAACTAAAGTAACAGATGACTGTAGTGATGTTAACAGATGCTCCTATGATTCCTTAACACTGTCCATACTAGTAATTAGTAGTGAAAACAGGAGCTTTTAAAACTTATTACTGTATTGTCCTTATAAGATTAAATTCCATACATGTAGTCAGAAGTAATAAAAAAAGGCACCTTCACTTTTCCTTTAAAACTTAATATCAGTAAAGTCCATAGAAGTAATTAATACAGTATGAACAGGCACTTTTCAAACTTTTCACGGTCCCTATGAAACTTAAACAATATCCATAATAGAAGTCTATCGATCCATTTTAATTAACTATCTATCTACCTATCATCTAGTCCATTTTTGCCTCATCATGAGAAAAAGGGCCCAGGGCTAGGCTACTCAGCCCCAACCCAATATTCAAACTGAACTCACCCCCAGATGGCATTAAGTGGGCAACAAACTCCAACCATTCCTTGGCTGTACACCCATACACGTTCCATCCAGGTGTAAACCCTAATCCACTAGACCGCTAGGCATCAAAGTCACTAAAGAACTAAAACAGGCACTTTCAATGGTTGTTACCTATGAAACTTAAATAACATTTGATGTTGTATATTTAAAAGTACTAAATTTTCATAAGTCAGACTCTAAGGGAGGAGGCAAAGGACTCTGGTTGTTTTTCCCAGTGGAACCTTGTGGACTGGAAGTTGCTAAGGGAGGAGAGGACCTAGGCTGATGTCCATCCTGGGAATCAGAAGACGGGGGTAAAGAAGTATGGTTTGCTGGTCTGGGGTACTGTAGTTCATCCTGGGAATCGGAAGACAATAACGAAGAGGTATGGGGAGCTGAGTCCAAGTCCGATGTCTCTTCCACACGCGCGAGAGGAGCCAAAACGGGTTCTCCAGGCAAGGGAGGAGGTGTTGAAGGGGTGACTCTCTCTGGATTCTGTGTTTCCTCTGACGGATGATTTGGGTCTTGTACTGGATGGTCTGGTGCCTGAGTTTGTCTTTCAGGATCTTGCGTCTCTTGTGCAGGATAGTCAGCGACTGGGTGGTAATCTTGCTGTTCCAGAGGCATTGTTTTAACAGGCACGGAGTCAATGGGAAGATTTGCTATATCGTCATCGGAGGCAGTTGTGTGAATTTCTACGGAGACAGTGGAAGGTGAGCGCTGTTCAGGACTGGGACTGTATGGAGGGGGCACCCCCTGGTCCTGACTGTACTCTCCTTCATGCGATGAGGGGATTGTGTCTATGTCATTGTTGCTCCTTCGTCGATACGGTGGAAGGAGCGTGTGGTCATCGATAATAGGAATGTCCAGGCCCGGGGTCGGAAGAACAGAATCTGGAGAATCTTTGCCACTTGAAGCAAAGGAGTCGCCCCGTCTGGGTGGCTTTGGGAGCTCTTCATACTGCCATGTTTGAGGTGCGGGGCGGTAGTGAGTGTTGTGGGGTAAGTCCTCGGGAGTTAGGGGCCTCCTGGCATGACGAGAAGTCCCCCATCCACACCAGGTAGCCACAGTCTGCGCCAGAAGTAGAAGCAGGAAGATGAGTGTCAGAGCCGTACAGAGTGTCACAGAAGTTGTTTTGACCACAGGGGGTAGATTCTGGGCCAGCTTCAAAAGACCCACAACTTCTCCAGGCAGCGAGTCGATCCCAACTTCGAACCAGAACACGGGGAGGACCAGATCGAAGTGCCTGGCACGTTCTAGCTTCTGTGTTCCGTCCAGCATCACGTTCATCTGCATCCGAAGCTTGACACGAAGAGGGACGCCAAGGTCAGGATAGATGTCGAACTCGGTCCTGTGTTTTGCTGGGTCCGGCCTGCAAAACGAGGTTGATACTGTATTAGTCTCAGTGTCTAGGCAATTATCTATCAATCTTGCAGCTCACTCTATTCACGTACCTCGGTGGCAGAAAAAAGTAATACTGTTGCTATCTTGAAATAACACTTCCATATGATTAGCACCATATTTTTACAGTATTCAGTAGGGAGAGAGAGAGAGCACATTCAAGCCAGATTAAAGTGAACAAAGCATAAGCAAGAGAAATAGGAAAAATAAAGGAATATTAGAATGGAGTAACACGTTTAAGTGCGCTCAGTTAGAATGTATATAGTCTGATTTGTGGGTGATTGGTGGCTTCCTGTGAGAGAGAGAGAGAGAGAGAGAGAGAGAGAGAGAGAGAGAGAGAGAGAGAGAGAGAGAGAGAGAGAGAGAGAGAGAGAGAGAGAG
>JAGKTI010037538.1:0-10875 GCA_018397915.1 Birgus latro | reverse complement strand
CTCCGTCAGTAGCTGCGCTGTACATACACACCAAGGACGCCTGATTGTCCAGGAAAGACTGAAACAGCACGCCCGTCGTCTTGTTGTTCGACTCATTATATAGCTGTGACCTTATTGATTTGGCCAAATCTTAAGGAACTAGCTAGTATATGAGAGGTGTTTGTAGGTGAGTTAGGGGACTTAATTGCCTGATTGACTCACGAGACTTATGCAAATTTACCTCTGTTCAACTTAGATAACTTTCTCCAGTGAGGAGTATCTAGGACGCTCGTTTTTTTCTCACATTTTGGTGCCCCGAGTGAGGATAACAGATGTGTGCAGAGGCGTTGAGCGACTTTAAGGTAGCTTTCGTAGGGCACAGCTTATTACCACGTCACGTGGAAGTAGAATACGTGGAAATACTTATATACAGAGCTCCTGGAGGAGAGGCAAGTTCCTTTTCCGAGGATGAGCGGCTAAACGCCGTATTAGAATGGGAGCATGATCGCACTACAGTACATCCTTCAACTTTGCGAACTTTAACTTTGCGAATCACCAATTTTGCGAGGTAGTTCCAAGTCATTTATTTTTTAACATTTATGAACTTTGCGAGCGATCACACACTTTGCGAGGTCGAGTGGTGGGCAGGGTGACCAGATTTCTCTAGCAGGAATATGCTAGACAGCAGCTGAAATTATGCTAGATTGGCAAAAATAATGCTAAATCTTTTGTTGCTTTTAATACGTTCGGTTTCTGTTATATTTTATGATTAATATAGTATTATTTCTACGTTTTTGACTGTATACAGTATGCACTCTTATAATTATGAAAGAAGAACATTAAAATAAATAATTACTCAGGTTCTAAAAGTTTATTTGACAAATGTTTGTGAAACATAAGCTGAAACTCTACCTACCACACTTCACACTTAAGCACTGCAACCTACAGGAGGTACTAAGCAGTAGAGAAATGATGGGCACTGAACCTGCCGCAGCCTGAACAGACGGCATGCACAGACTCAGCTGAATAACTGACTTTAGTCAGCCACGGCGGCACCCTGGGTCCCAGCGCCTGTGGATCTGTACAGTACACGTCTACCCTCCTCCAAAGCCCGTGATTTCCTGCTCTAGGTTTGTTAAAAGTATGGACTTTCACAGTTACCATTAATCATATTATATTAAACATATATCCTGGTCTTCAATCCAGAAACTACTGCTAGCCACGAGTGGTCAGTTATTCTAATCATGCTAAAAATTGTCCTAAGCTTATTAGATTATGCTAAAAATATGCTAGATTTGATAACATGCTAAATTTTGTGCTAAATAATTTTCTGGAAAAATATGCTAAAATTAGCAAAATTATGCTAAATCTGGTCACCCTGACTGTGCCTCCTAGTTCGGTGTTCTTCCGCCCCCCATGTTTGTTTACACCACAGTAGTCGCACCCAAGCCTTGCCCCGCCGCCAGTTCCGTACACCACGCCAGTCTTCACATCAGTGTAAATATGCATTTTCTTTTTTATGTTTGTTACCTATGATGTTTTCATAATAATATTACTGTAAAATACATCAGTCCATGTTTGTTTCATTTATCATCACAAAATTAAGAGGTAGAGTCAAAAGAAAGAGTGGGAAAAAGTGCTTACCTTGGGGTGATGTCGACCAATTTACCTTTATTGCATATATTTAATTGTTTAAACTTTGCGAATTTCGATTTTGCGAGGTTTTTTGTCGACCATATTCTCGCAAACTTGGAGGAAGCACTGTTATTCTTTTTTTGGAAGGAAATGACATCAGTGAAGATTCAGATGTTAATGAAATTGTGGAAAATATACTTGCAGTGGTAGGAGCCATTGAAGGCTCGTGTAAATCTGCAGTAGCAATAACCCTTCTTGAGCCTAGGAACCTACCATATGGGGCATCTGTTTGCTATGGTACCTACAAATTCATGAGTAGGGCCATAAACCGGAAGTTTTAGAGGATTAGGAAAGGGCAAGATTTCATTCATTTCAATGCAAAGCCTTTCCAAGCCTACCAAAAAACAGATGGCATCCATTGGAATCATAAAGGCAGAGAAGCGGTTCTGCAAAAATTCAGAAATTACATAGAGCATAAGAAGGAAAGGTTCTATGCTGTGCAGGCCTTGGGTGGTCCTATGCTGTAATGAGTGTGTGTGGAGATAATGACTGCCCCAGAGGTTTAATAGCCCAAGGAGATAGGTACCAGCCATAAGGCAAATTCCTACACTCCTTAAAATTTAAAATGTTAATTACTGAGCTCTGGAGAATTGTGATTATTTTGGAACCTGAGTGTGGGAAGGACAGAATTACCCCAGAGGTCTAATAACCCAGGGAGATAGGTTTAAAGCCATAAACCCTATTCCCACACCCCTCAAAACTTAAAATGATAAATAACGATGGAGTTCAGTAAATCTGGGTTGTAAAATTAAAAAAGGAAAAAAAAAAAGGGTTGTACACCCGTAACTTAGAAATCAGTAACAATGTCTATATCCTTGTTGCAAAAATCAGCTAGTTGTAAGGCAGGATGGGTAACGAGAGCTATACTGGACTGTAGACAGTCATTAGAGGAAACGCCTCCAACTAAGGAGAAATTAAGTAGTCTGTTGAACCAATTAAAAGAAAGATGGGCCAAGTACGAGGAAAGTTATACTAACTTGGAAGCAGCCATCGTACAAGCTGATGATAAAGATCTTTTGGAAGCAGAAACCTCCAAATTTGAAGGTAAATTGGAGGAATATCTAGCATTAGTGAAGCTGGTTGAATTTAAATTAGCCAGTATTATCAACGGAACAAAAGCTGTGGAACAGGCAAGTAAGGCTGCATTACCACAAATTTCGCTTCCAGAGTTTGATGGGGAGCAGAATTGGAAATCCTTTTGGGATCAGTTTAAATACTTAGTCCATGACAGAACAGATCTCCCTAATGTGAGCAAGCTCGCATATCTGTTAGGACAGGTCAAAGGGACGCCTTACAAACTGATAAAGGAATTACCTGTGGAGGAAAGCAATTATGAGGCAGCTTTGGCTATCCTTAAGCAGAATTATGAAGACAAGGAGCAAGCCAGTACCCAATTATTAAAGGCTCTGATTGAACTACCCATTCCTAGACATGATTTTGAGTCCTTGCAAAGTTTTCGGATTGCAATAGGTTGTAATTTAAAGGCCTTAGGTACTTACGAAGATGTTAAGGCAGCAGACTGGGTACTTTCTAGAATTGTCCTTAAAACTTCTACCAAGAACTAAGGACGCTCTGTATGGCAGGTACCAGAAGGATAATTTCTCCTGTGAGGAGATTGAGAAAGGCTTGATGCAACTCTGTAAACACTTGCAAGGAACAGTAAAGCCTGTTGAAAATAAATCAAAGGCTGAAATAAGGAAAAGAACCACTAACCAACTGGCTGGGAAAGCCAAGCCAAGAACAGGTAAGCCTGTACCCAAGGAAGAGATAGGTACTTTTCTTAGCTCTTTAAAGTCTGAGGATAAATTAATAAAGACAGGGGATAGACAAGCTGATGAAATTAAGAAGGTAAAAATTTTCATGGTAAAGGACAAGAAGGTTTGTGTGTTTTGTGGTGAACAACATTCCAGTGTATCTTGCCAACAGTATCCTGATTATGCTTCTAGAATAGTGAGACTTCAGGAATTGGGATGTTGTATGATTTGTATGAATACCGAACATGGTTCCGCTGACTGTAAAATTAAACTAAATCTTTGTTTCAAATGTAAAAAAGACAATCATCATAGTGCTTTGTGTCCAAGGATGATGAAACATGTTCCTAAAACTGCAAGTGTCAATATGACAGTTGCAGAAGCAAATACTCCAGTAACGATGCCAGCTGCAGTTCCAATTGCTGATGTAAAGGTAATGAGTGAAAATAGGAACATATTAGTATGTACTCTTTTTGATACAGGTGCACAGAAAACCTTCATTTCTGCAGACATTGTAGATAAATTAAAGTTACCTATTGTCGGCAAGGTAAATCTAGCCATTACAGGGTTCTTAACTACTAAAGAAGCACAGTCCTTTGATTTAGTTAGACCCTTAATACAACTTGGCAGATATAAATGTTGCATAACAGCAGCTGTACTGGATAAGATGGAAACCAGTATTTATATAAAGGGACTAAAGGAAACCTCTGATAAATTGCAAAGCTCAGGGATAAGATTGGCAAAACATAATGTCAAATCAGATACTGTGGGTCCCATAAAAATGATAATTGGATCAGATTACTGTGGAAGATTCTTACACAGGACCTTTAAGAAGAATAAAGTACAGTTGTTCAAGAGTCCAGGAGGTAACCTTGTTATGGGTCAGTTGCCTTTTCCTAAGAAAGATAAAGGAGATGCCAAATTAGTAGATTCAGTCTTTGTTACCCCCACACAGTCATTGATGGTAGCTAGAATAGGTGCAGAATTAGAACCTACTCAGATAAATGACTTGTTAGATGAAAAAATTGAACCTGTACACAAACTTTGGGACCTAGGCAGTGTAGGAATACACACTGAAGATCCAACCCCTGAAGATAAAATAACTTTGGATTTGTATAATCAGTCTGTGGAATTTAAGGATGGACAGTATTGGGTAGGATTACCACGGAAACTAAACCATTTGGAATTACCTACAAATTTCCAAGCAGCTAAAGCTCAGTTAAATTCTCTTCTAAGAAAGTTGAGAAACAATCCAGAACATTTAACCATATATGATAATATTATAAAGGATCAAATGAAGAATAAATTTATTGAAGAAATTGAAGTCCCTGTTAACCATAAAGAGGGACATTATCTACCACATCATGCTGTAAGCAAAGATTCAGTAACAACTCCCATAAGGATAGTTTTCAATTGTAGTAAAGCGTCCAAGGGGTCAGCCAGCTTAAATGATTGCCTATACTGTGGACCTACACTAACAGAAGTTAGGGAATGTATTACTAAGATTTAGAGAGAAACCTTATGCTTTTACAGCAGACATTAGTAAGGCTTTTCTCAGAATAGGATTGAGGGAGGAGGATAGGAAATTTACAAAATTCCTCTGGCCTCAAGACCCTCAAAATGAGGATAGTCCATTGAAAACCTACTGTTTCCGGTCGGTGCTCTTTGGCTCTTGTGCTAGTCCTTTCCTACTTTGCAACACATTGAAGCATCATTTTGAAAGGGCCAAATGCCCAGAAATAGGGCAGGCTTTTTACATGGATAATTTGCAAGGTGTTGCTGATACAGAGACGGAAGTATTGAAGGCTTATGAAGTAGCCAATTCCGAATGTGGGAAGGCAAATTTGCCGCTACAGAGCTGGAATACAAATTCACCGCTTTTGAGGAATAAAATACAAAAGGACTATCCAAATATTGACATTCCCGAAACTCAAAATGTGTTGGGTCTTAACTGGGATACAAAGGCTGATGAAATAAGTTTAAAGCTGATTACGTTCTCTGATGTCACACTCACCAAGAGGTCCCTGTTAAGTCAGGTCTCCATGTTATTTGACCCATTAGGATTAGTCAGTCCTATAGTTATTAGGGGAAAATGTTTAGTGCAAGAGGCTTGGCGAGAAAAGTTAGACTGGGACACAGAATTAGGTGAAACGTATGCTGAACAGTGGGAACAGATTCAAAAGGATTTTGAAAAATCATCAAGCATATGTATTCCCAGGATGATAAACAGTAACGAGAAGTCACATTTACACATTTTTTGTGATGCTTCTCAGAAGGCATATGGAACAGTAGCTTATTGTGCAACAGGACATGACAGTAAAATTAGGTCCAAAGCCAGAGTTGCACCAATTAAGGGAAGAACCCTACCTCAAATGGAATTGGCTTCCATGGAGATAGGAACTAAATTGGCCAGGTATCTAACCACTACTCTGGATACCCAGTTTGAGGATATTTATATTTGGACTGACAGTGAAATTTGTCTTTACTGGATAGGAAAGGATGACAGTAAAATTCCTTTTGTCTGCAATAGAGTGAAGACTATAAGAGAAATGTCTTCTAAATTTAAGTTTATGCATGTATCCTCTAAACAAAATCCAGCTGATTTACTTTCAAGAGGTTCCACAGTAAAGAAACTGATCAAGGATGACTTGTGGTTTAAAGGTCCTAAATGGTTACTCACTAAGGATTGGCCTGAGCAAAAACTGTATAGTATTGCTGAGGTTAGTGTTGTAAACATGGATCCAGTAGTACCTGAGCCAGGAATAATTGACATTAGCAGATTCTCATCTATAAAACAACTCATTAACACCACTAGGTTAGTTGTTAAATTTTTGAATATGAAAGTGGGGTTTAAGAAGTTTGATCCCATGGAATATTGGTTGAGAAGGATACAAAGGAAGTATTATGGAGAGATTTTTAACCTTTTATGTCAAGGCACTGATAAGAACAAATTGATCCGAGATTTAGGATTGTTCTTAGACGGAAAGGGTCTGATTAGATGCCGTGGCCGATTTGCCTCTCCAAACTAGACATCCTATACTGCTACCCAAGAAAGATTATTTTGTAGAGTTAATTGTAAAGGAAGCCCATGACTTGACTCTTCATGGAGGTGTGCCACAGACCTTGGCTCGAGTCCGCGAAAGGTATTGGATCCCTAAGGGTAGATCGGTTGTAAAGAAATATCTCAAAGGCTGTATAATATGCAGGAGGTATGAGCAAAGGCCATATGACTACCCAGGACCACCTGCTTTACCAGAGGATAGGGTAAATGTTAGTAGGCCCTTCAAGGTAACTGGAGTTGATTACACAGGGGCTATAACTGTTACGGGTGAGGGAACTCCCCATAAAGTGTATATGTTTGTTTACTTGCACCTATACGAGGGCAGTCCATCTAGAAATGGCAGAAGATCTCAGTTCAGAGACATTCCTGAATGTATTTAGAAGATTTGCTGCTAGAAGGTCTTGTCCTACCAGATTAATATGCGACAACGGAACTAATTTCGTTGGAACAGCACTTTTACTTTAGAACATAATGAATGACCCAAAGGTTAAGACAGCACTGGGAATCCGAAATTGTATATGGCAGTTCATTGCTCCAAGAGCACCATGGCAAAATGGATTTACAGAAAGAATGATTGGAATAGTAAAGAACTGCCTAAGGAAAACTCTACACAGAACTAAGATCACCAGAGAGGAACTGAGAATGGTGATAACTGAAATTGAAGCTAGGATTAATAATAGACCGTTAACCTATTTAGATGATACTAGCCTTGGAATTGAAGCATTGACACCTGCTCATATGTTGCATGGCAGGAAACTTCATCCAATACCTTGCGTGAATATTCAGGAGGAAATAAATGATCCTACAATTGGAACTAATGAACTAGGACAACATCTGCGTGAGGGATACCAACGTCTTAAAAGGGTATTGGACATCTGGAATAGACATTGGAGTGAAGAATATCTCTTGAGCCTAAGAGAAAGATATTATGGGGCTCAGGCTGCCAGCAACAAATCAGTTATAAATATAGGAGATGTGGTCTTAGTAAAAACCGAACAACCAAGATCCCAGTGGCCGTTAGCTAAGGTGATTTCCACACATCCAGACTCAGAGGGGGTGCTAAGACTTGTAAAAATTAAATGTAGGGGACATCTCAGTATGAAAACGATAGATAAACTGGTGCCCCTAGAGTTCACGGCTCCCCTGGAAACAGAGGATGGTGGAGAACAATTGGGTCAAGATGTGCGACCTAGAAGGGTCACAGCACAGGGCTCTAGAGATCTGTGGAGAGAGCTTCGGGCAAAGGGACATATTACATGATACAGCGTATCATTTTTCGCCCGTCCCCAAAGCTGTGGGAAATATTTTCCCCCCGAGCGGTTGTGCTTTTTACTTTAGTTGTCGATTGGTAAAGGGCAGAGGAAAACGTACTTGAGAGGTTTAAAAACCCAGAGATTGTTCCGTTAATTCTTATTATTAATAAATTAATTGCTACTGCGTTTAACATTGGTAGACAACTATGTACATACACATAAACTAGGGAATTTTCCCTTGACCTAAACTGCGCCTGCGTGGATGACGTGGTAAGGATGAAAAGCCACGATGAAACGGGAGGCCAGTTTTAATATATATATACAGTATATCTATCTGTAGAAAAGGGGAATATCTTGTTTAGTTTAATTAAAACTAAGATTAGATTAAGTTAGATTCACCTTGTATATTTTACGGAGTAAGTTAGCTGTATTTGACTTGTAATTAAGCAATAGTTGGCAACTCTCCTATCCTATGAGGGATGGGGGGGCTCGCCGTGTTGCACACTCCTTGAGCAGATTTCACTCCGTCAGTAGCTGCGCTGTACATACACACCAAGGACGCCTGATTGCCCAGGAAAGACCGAAACAGCACGCCCGTCGTCGTCTTGTTGTTCGACTCATTATATAGCTAAGTGACCTTATTGATTTGGCCAAATCTTAGGGAACTAGCTAGTATATGAGAGGTGTTTTGTAGGTGAGTTAGGGGACTTAATTGCCTGATTGACTCACGAGACTTATGCAAATTTACCTCTGTTCAACTTAGATAACTTTCTCCAGTGAGGAGTATCTAGGACGCTCGTTTTTTTCTCAGACGAAGTTAGTACCACACTGGAAAACTTCATCATGCAGCAATAATGAAGTCAAAGGCTTTTCGTCTCATTAACTCTCCTCCTCTTACTAATTCCCTTCAACATTTGTCTCTTCGCCGCACTGTTGCTTCTTTATCTCTCTTCTATCGCTACTTCAATGGTCACTGTTCCTCTGAACTGTCTGCTTGCATCCCACCACCTCTACAACGGGCACGTAGTACCCGTCTAGCAACAAACTCTCATACCTTTTCTGTCCAACTCTCTAATGCAAGAGTTAACCGTTACTCCCTGTCCTTCCCTGGAACTGTCTTCCTCTGCCTGTATTCCCTACTTCCTATGATCTCCAGTCTTTCAAACGCAGTGTGTCCAGGCATCTCGAAATGAATGGATCTTGAATTTGGTTCTCTTTTGTATTGTTTTTGCTATTACTTGGAGGGAACAGTATGTTGCCCCATGGCCTTTGGTTCGTTCTTCCATGCATAAAAAAAAAAATAGTATCACACATTGGTGAATTTCAACAGACAATAGTTATAAAGCTACAGCAGTTACACACAGCAGATTTCACCAAGCCACAATATTGAGTCATCAAAATGGCAGATTTTGACAAGAGGTAATAATAAACGGAGAATCATAGTGGCAAAAATCTCCGAGCAACAATAAATTCTGGCGTTACATTTAGGGCCGCGGACTGAAAACGGAACCCCTGCACTTCTGTATCCAGCCCTCTTCCGTTATATTTTTCTGATGGGCTCGGGCATCAACGTTTTAACTATTTACATCATGAACCACATTAGTGGTTCATAATAGGGTTTGTCCAGGAATTTGCTGAAAATCCTAATAGAAGAGTCACCTTAAAATACTCTTAGAAAGCAAACTTATTCTTGAAACAACATTCAGAGAGTTCCTTTTCAATAGTTTAGGTCAGCCAAACATTGATAATGTGGAAAAGAAGTGTTGTAGGAAAGTTTCGTACATTCTAAATTAGCCAATTTGTTCATATTGTTATTACGCATTTGATTGTTTCACAGGTCAGCAAGATAATCTATTCGGTATTTCGGGATAAAAACTAGCCAGTCGTACTTAATGGGTCACTGTGCGTGTCCAAGACCTATTTTAAAACACCTAATTGAAAGATGATCATTTACCTTCCTGATACATAGAGTACTCTACGCCGTTGTAAACACGTGAGAAGCCATTCCAGTACAGAATTGCCGTCAAGTATCAATAGTTCATCACTAGCAGCGGGACTACATTAAATTTTATATTGTACTACCATAATAAGTGGAAAACTCTAGCTAGTGGATTACTCATGCAGACAATGAAGCATCATTGTGGGAAAAGATCTTTGCGTAATTAACACGTGCCAGTGCGATTTTACACAATTGCATAAATTTTTAACTCAGGCTTTATTTACCTTTTTGTTAGTTCATCCCTGAAGTGTAGACATCACGTGAGACAACTGAAACGCACGAGATGGTGCTCTGCGCTCTAAGTGGAAGTGACCACGTTGTAATATCATGAAACTTGGAGTAGTTTTTCAACGTTATTGGAATTCATCGTGACAGTGACCATCTCACAAGTCAACTGCAGGAGGGGGCAGAGGAGGGGGGAGAGGAAGGGATGGAGGAGGGGAAGGAGGAAGAGGCAGAGGAAGGGAACAAAGAGGGCATGGGGGAGGCACAAGAAGTGCCTTCTACATCAGATATGACTGTAACTAAGGTAGTAATGTTGCATTTTCTTTTTCACACAAAAAAATTACCCATTAGTATGCAAAACAGTCGTGCAAAGCACTCAACAGATTTTAATTCAGTCTTGTAATAAGTTTGAATATTTAACGGTGAGATTTTATTACTGCATTGTCAGGGGGGGAAATGTATAATTCAAGAAGAAATGTATAATTCAGGACGAAAATGTAATATTGTATAATTGGAGTATACAATGTATAGCTATGTGTGCTAGAAATGACTATCGAGTCATATATTACGAGAGAATAGACTCGTGAAATAAAGTAGCGATTTCACTTTTATGCTGGCTTACTTCGCCAATTCTCTAGAGTCGAGAATTTATAGACTTTCTCAACGGTACACAGCAGAGACTAGACGCTCAAGTATGCTGTAAATTGTACCGTTGGCCTCTGAGAAAGTTAGTTTCTCCCCTTAACATTAAAAAAAAAAATAATAATAATAATAATAATCAGGATCTTGTCTGAGCCAAACTCCTAGCTAGCACAACGGATTTAAGGATTAATGCCAAAAGCTGGCCTAAGTACCAGTCGTGATTAATATAAAGAGTTGTGCTAACGTGGAGTAGCAAAAGTGTACTAAATA
>JAGKTI010037537.1:0-10875 GCA_018397915.1 Birgus latro | reverse complement strand
GTGAGAGGGTTGAACTTGCAGGTGAGTCTCTTGAGTGTGTGGAGGAGTTTTGTTATTTGGGAGACATGTTATGTGCCGGAGGTGGGGCTGGAGTTAGCTCGGTTGCTAGAGTGAGAAGTGGTTGGAAGAAGTTCAGGGAGCTGTTGCCTCTCCTGACATTGAGAGGACTCTCCTTACGTGCTAAGGGGTCTTTGTATGCAGCATGTGTTAGGAGTGTGATGCTGTATGGTAGTGAGACCTGGGCAGTAAAGGAAGAAGATATTCGCAGGTTTAAACGTACAGAAATGACAATGATTAGGTGGATGTGCAGTGCGTCCCAGCGTGCAAGGCCTGGGGGGGCTGGGTTTATGATAGAAGAGTTGAGAGGTAGGATGGGACTGGAGTGTATTGGTGTTGTGATGAGGAGAGGTAGGCTGAGGTGGTTTGGACATGTGGAGAGGATGGGAGAGGATAATTGGGTACAGAGGGTGAGAAGTGTTAATATTGGGGGAGGGGTTGGGAGGGGTAGACCGAGAAAGACATGGGATGAGGTCATTAAATGTGACTTAAGGGTTAAGGGACTGAATAGGGAGGCTGCCAGAGATCGAGCAGCGTGGAGAGCCGCCATTAGGTGACCAAGGCCGACACATGCAAGCATGTTGGAGCCTTCAAAAACGAAAACAAAACGAAAATAAACAAGGAAGAAGGAACCAAAGGCCAGGGCCCGCATACTGTTCCTTCCAAGAAAAAGTAAAAACAATACAAAAGAGAGCCAAATTCAAGATCCATTCATTTCGAGATGCCTGGACACACTGCGTTTGAAAGATTGGAGATCATAGGAAGTAGGGAATACAGACAGAGGGAGACAGTTCCACAGTTGACCAGTTGCATAAATGAAGGACTGGGAGTAATGGTTAATTCTTGCATTAGAGAGCTGGACAGAAAAGGGATGAGAGTTTGTTGCTAGACGGGTACTACGTGCCCGTCGTAGAGGTGGAGGGATGCAAGCAGACAGTTCAGAGGAACAGTGACCATTGAAGTAGCGACAGAAGAGAGATAAAGAAGCAACAGTGCGGCGAAGAGACAAAGGTTGAAGGGAATCAGTAAGTGGAGGAGAGTTAATGAGACGAAAAGCTTTTGACTCCACCCTATTGAGAAGAACTGCATGTGGGGAGCCTCCCCACACCAAATGCAAACACAGCCACACAAATCCTCCAACCTTACCTCAACACACTACATGAATGGTTCACCACAAACAGACTCAAAATAGCCCCAGCCAAATCTACAGTGACCCCATCTCACAAACTGGACAGCAGAACACAGTCACTTTCCACACCTCACCATAGACAACACTCCCCTACCACACACACACACACACACACACAAAATCCTTGGTGTAACATACAATACATCAATGTCATTTAAACAACACATCACAAACATCAAAAAATAAATTAACACCTAGACTCAATCCCTTGAAGGCACTTGCCCATACAACATTTGGACACAACAAAGATACCACCACCACAGTATACAAACAATATATTGTATACGTTCAGTGATGAATTATGCAAGCCCTGCTTGGGCTCCTAACCTTACTAAAACACACTACAACACTCTTCACCACCATACAAAACAAGGCCCTAAAAATAATCACAGGCTGCACAGCTACTACACCTACAGACCACCTACACCAAGAAACCAAAGTCCTCAAAGTCAAAGATCATCTAGACATGAGAGGCACCCAAATTCTCATTGCAGCCTCCACAAACGCACAACATCCACTACACTACATGGCAGCACATCCACACACACCAAGGAACACCAAAACAACACCCAGCACACGATATCCTGCCCACCTCAGACCAGCTTCCAGAAGCATATTCTTACTTAAATCACTCACCGTTCCATTCAGTCACTCAAAGACAACACACAGCTGCATGCTCGGCCTCCTGATATCCATCTTTCTGAACACTATCTCCATCGTGAGGACAGGGTCCACCTGGCAGGTGGAGATGTGGGGATCATCCAGCCCTCTTGAGTTATCAGAAGAGGCTGGATGACTCAGTCGCTGATGCCTGTCCAGGATTTTTTTTTTTTTTTTTTTAATGCATGGAAGAAGGAACCAAAGGCCACGGGCCTGCATACACACAGCACCCTATATTATTAAGCACATCATAGAAGACTGCATTGCACACAATCACCTACGCCAACAACACAACATACACTCCTTGAGAGCTCTGTGGGAAAGCCTGGTCTCAGCCATGGGCTTTCTCAGGGACTTGGGGCTGTTCAGCCAGACTGCCTAGGGAACATCTACTACTACTACTACTACTACTACTACTACTACTACTACTACCACCTAAATTCTCGCGTATTAGGTGAATAGACTATACAGTATATAGAAGAAACATAATCAAGGGTTAGTTGCACAATTATCTCACCACTTCTGCATTCTGCTCCTGATTTCCTGCATTCTTCTTCTTCTTTGCCTTCTCCTTCATGGGGGATGCTGGAAAAAAAAAAATCACCGAATGTTTACAGTCAGCAATATAAGTTTGCCCATTATTTCACTTCTCTTACAGTACTTGTCACTTTCCTCTGCTGCCAAATAATCCAAAGCTGTGAGAAGATTCATATATTTCTCCTCCTATGGATCATTCTCTTTGATATTTTCACAAAAAAGAGCCTTAGCATGTTTCTCTGCCTCAGATGATCCTTTCTTCTAAAATGTATCAGGGAAGAAAGTGTATGGACATGCCCTAAGTATGAAGCAGATGCAGAGGAATATTAGGCCAACTGTTGATCTTGACTGTATGATACTTTACTTGTCACTCTAGTAACCCCTTCAGTGCAAGGAAATTCTTATTTTATTTTTGTTGACATCAGACTGTCTTATTCAACTTGAAATATCCGGACTCTCCTTGTAGTAATAAGTATGTACTGTAAGAATGAAATTTATGAGTATTAGGGATTAAAGAAAGGGCATCAGGAGAAACATGGAATTACAGTATGACCTCGATATAACAGACTTCAGTACACTGGAATTCGCTTTTATCAGACTCGAGGAGCTACCGGACTAAGCTCCTATATATCGGAAAAAGTCCGATAAAGCAAGAAGCAGTCCGGACTGTCTGACCACTTCAACTATGTTCACCACAATAAGACAAGTAAAAGACATGTTTTTCAGTGCACAGTACAGTATTATTATACCATTTGATTAATGTAGTGAAGGTATAACAAAGTACAATACTGCAATGGTGGTGAAAACCACTGATGCAATCCGAACTAATGTCTGATATATCGGAAAAAGTCCGGATTAGCAGGGGTAAGTCCGGATGTCGCTTTTATCGGAATTTCGCATTTTTCGGAATGGCTTGGGCCCCAATTAGTCCGTTATAGTGAGGTCTTACTGTAGTGAGAGAATAGACCCAGCCTCGGAGTCCCCAGGAGGGGGACTCCGAGGCTGAACTGTCTGCTTGCATTCCTCCACCTCTACGACGGGCACGTAGTACCCGTCTAGCAACAAACTCTCATCCCTTTTCTGTCCAACTCTCTAATGCAAGAGTTAACCGTTACTCCCAGTCTTTCATTTATGCAACTGGTCAACTCTGGAACTGTCTTCCTCTGTCTGTATTTCCTACTTCCTATGATCTCCAGTCTTTCAAACGCAGTGTGTCCAGGCATCTCGAATTGAACGGTTCTTGAATTTGGCTCTCTTTTGTACTGTTTTTGCTTTTTCTTGGAAGGAACAGTATGCAGGCCCGTGGCCTTTGGTTCCTTCTTCCTTGCATAAAAAAAAAATAAAAAATAAAAATAAATGCCCCCACCATCTTCCCCTCTCCCAGTGACGACTAAATATGCCTGGAATCACTGTCTGACTCACTTCTTCTTCATTTCTGCAACATCCGCGGCCTTTCCTCTAACTTTCGCTCTGTGGAACACCACCTCTCCTCCTCTAAACCCCACCTTCTATTCTTAACAGAGACTCAGCTCTCTGAGGCAACTGACAGCAAACCATTTTCTAAATCCTCCTACTTTCTCTATACTCATTTCAAAGCCAAAGGTGGCTGTTGTGTATATGTATACAACAACCTCTATTGCTCTGAACCTGATTCTTCTTTTCTCTACTCTCTGGCTTCGGCTCTCTTGTCATTCTCTGATTAAATATATCTGTGCTGTTTACGTATCACCTAATTCTACTGACTATCAAAAATTCTTCGACTATCATACTTCTACGATGAAACACATTCTAACCATTTCTCCTTTCTCTGAAATCTCCATGTTAGGAGAATCCAATGTTCACCACCACCTTTGACTCTTCTCTCCTTTCACTGATACACCTGGTGAACAAGCCTACACCTTTTCTAACCTTAACCACTAAACCGCGGGGTTGTCGGAGGCGCGCTGTGCCCATTCCGCGGGGCAAATCCGCGCTCCGACTGACTTTTTAAAAATATTTGCCAAAAATCAGTTATTAGTCCTAGAATATTATAATTAAATATGCGTATGCCACATACCTTCAGCTTTCTCCTGGGATGTTCTTTTAGCACTTGTCGACTACTGTAGGACTTGTGGAGACTTCTGAAGTTGGGTAACTAAGGCTCCACTTTACACTTCCCGACATCCCATAATATGAATACCACTGTCTGATATTAACACTAGAAACACTATTCAATGATGTCCAAGAAGTTTGGAATCCATACTCAAAAAAAAAAAAAAAAAACTGTGAAAGCAATGTAAAAACGAGCACCTACGAGCCTCCCACTCGCGCTAATTCGCCACTCATATTGTCATTTCTTATTCATATACACACTCACACTTTATTATTTCTAGTACAGTACTTTACAGTCCTTTACCACTTTCCACACGATGTTTAGTAGGGGGTAGAGGTCACAGGGCCTTTTATATTGGGCGCAAAAGCGGCAGAAATGGAGGGGCACGACTGCCACATCCTTAAGCATTGAAGGACGAGAGCAAACTGAATGTACAATAAGTATCTTGGTAGCCAAGAGTTGAAAATGTCAGCTGCTAATGTATATGCTAAGAAATAAGTCATACGAAATCTAGACAACACATAATAAATTAGGTAGTTTCAGGTGAATATAAATATCACTCAGGCTTCTCCCTTCCTTTCTTATATACATTTATATTACGAGAATAGTTCATACGGCATATTTCACGGGGGAAAAAAGGAGGAGAAATTAGCGAACGAGTGCAGGTTGGATGTTGCCAAGTGATAATTAGCCAATTCCAGGTGTATGGCACTATCAATTACCTTACTTTTTATGTATACTGTATATACATATTATTTTGTATAAGAATAGAGCACAGGGCTCATTTCAATGGATGAAATCAGTGGAAAAATCCGGGGAAGATTTACGTAGAGCAGAGCAGACGACACGAGAGGGTAATGGAGGGGAGGTAGGGAGGGGAGTCTAGAATGGGTGAAAATGGCTAAATTGTCAACAATGCATGGAAGTACTGATGACATTAGCAGTTCTGACTACTGTTGGACATTGGCAGTGCTGATAGATGATACAAGTCACCACGTGAAAGCCCGGGCAAATTCAAAACAACACAAAATCACAAAAATGACGCCCCGCGGTATGACCCATTGCGCCCGAGCATCACAGAAATGATGACCCGCGGTTAAGGGGTTAATGACCTAGAGCAGCTTGTACAGCACCCTACCCGTATCCCTAACCGCCTTGGAGAGAGCTCCAACATAGATGACCTCTTCCTTACAACTAATCCTTCTGCTTGCACTGTTAATCTTTTCTCTCCGTTGGGCTCCTCCGATCATAACCTTATTACCTTAACCTGTCTTATCGCTCCGGTGCAGCCTGTGGACCCTCCAAAGAAATGTCGTCTGTGGCACTTTGGTGCTGTGGACTGGGAGGCCCTCAGGCAGTACTTCTTTGATTTTCCTTGGAATGATTATTGCTTCCATGGCCAGGAGCCATCTGCGTGTGCCTTACGCATTACGGAGGTTATTCTCTCGGGCATGGAAGCATACATTCCTTCCTCATATCCTTTGTCTAACGCAAGAAAGCCTTGGTTTAATCATGCTTGTTCTAATGCTGTCCGCAACAAGGAGAGGGCCTATAAACGGTACCGGAGCCAACCCACCCCTGAATCACATCTTTCTTACATTTCTGCCCGGAATCGTGCTAAGTCTGTTCTTCACTCTACTAAAAATAATTCATCTGCACTAAATGTTCTCAACTCTTCAACTCGAATTCTTCCTGCTCCTTCTGGCACCTTGCCAAAAACCTTTCTAACAACTTTACTTCATCATCCTTCCCTCCACTTTTCTACTCTGATGGCTCTGTAGCTATTTCTTCTACTGACAAAGCAGATCCCTTCACTCAGACTTTCTCCTCCAATTAGACGATTCCGGTGCTGTTCCTCCATCACTTCCCCCCTCTGACTTCCTCATGGCAGACATTAAAATTTCTTCAGCTGATGTATATTCTGCCATCACTGGCCTCAAAACTAACAAGGCATATGGGCCTGACAGAGACCCTCCTGTTGTCCTCAAGAACTGTGCTTCTTTGCTTACACCCTGCCTAGGCAAACTCCTTCGCCTTTGTCTGTCAACTTGTACCTTTCCTTCTTGCTGGAAGTTTGCTCTCATTCAGCCTGTCCCAAAGAAGGGTGACCATTCCCAACCCTTCAAGTATCGTCCAATTGCTTTAGCATCCTGTGTTTCAAAAGTATTCGAGTCTATTCTTAACAGAAATTTTTTTTGGCATCTTTCCCATCATAACCTTCTTTCTGGTCATCAGTATGGGTTCCACTGGCGATCTTCTCACCTACCTTTCAGACTCCTGGTCATCCTCTATTCGGGACTTTGGCAAAAGCTTTGTCGTTGCACTTGACATCTCAAAGGCTTTCGATCGAGTCTGGCAAAAATCTTTCATTTCCAAACTGCCCTCCTACGGTTTCTATCCATCTATCTGTGCCTTCATCTCTAGCTTCCTTTCTGGTCGTTCTATAGCTGCTGTTGTAGATGGCAATCGTTCTTCTCCTAGATCTATCAACAGTGGTGTTCCTCAGGACTCTGTCCTATCTCCAACTCTCTTCCCTTTATTCATCAATGACCTTCTAAGCTGTACATCTAACCCTATCCACTCATACGCTGATGATTCCACCCTTCGCCTTTCCATTCGGTTCCTGCAACGTCCATTTCAGCAGTTACTTCAACAAGCAAGGTTTAAGTCTATGGCACACCTAATATCTGACTTGGCCCGTATCTCTGATTGGGGTAAAAATAATCTTGTTGTTCTTAATGAATCAAAGCCTCAGTTCTTCCACCTACCAACCCAACAAAATCTTCCACAGGAGTACCCACTAATGTTTAATAATGTCCAGCTCGGTTCTGCATCATCCTTGAACATGCTTGGGGTTTCATTTACTCGGGATTTATCTTGGAAAGAACATATTACAGTGCATCTCTTGTGAAATCTGCTTCCAAGAGATTAGGTGTGCTAAGCCAACTCCGAACCTTCTTCACCCCTGCACAGTTGTTGACCTTATACAGGGGTTTTATTCGCCCCTGTTTAGAGTACAACTCTCGTGTGGGGAGGCTCCCGACATACAGCTCCTCTCAATAGAGTGGAGTCTAAGGCTTTTCGTCTCATTAACTCTTACTGGCTCCCTTCAACCTCTGTCTCTTCGCCACACTGTTGCATCTTTAGCTCTTTTCTATTGCTACTTCAATGGCCACTGTTCCTCTGAACTGTCTGCTTGTATCCCTCCACCTCTACGACGGGCACATAGTACCTGTCTAGCAACAAACTCTCATCCCTTTCCTGTCCAACTCTCTAATGCAAAAGTTAACCGTTACTCCCAGTCCTTCATTTATGCAACTGGTCAACTGTGGAACTGTCTTCCTCTGTCTGTATTTCCTACTTCCTATGATCTCCAGTCTTTCCAACGCAGTGTGTCCAGGCATCTCAAAATGAACAGATCTTGAATTTGGCTCTCCTTTGTATTGTCTTTGCTTTTTCTGGGAGGGAACGGTTTGCGGGCCCATGGCCTTTGGTTCCTTCTTCCTTGCACTTAAAAAAGAAAGAGAGAGAGAGAGAGAGAGAGAGAGAGAGAGAGAGAGAGAGAGAGAATAGGTGGTATGGACACAGATGGCACATAAAATGCCACAGAAAGCTGTGAAAGATATCAACAATAAGGGTAAACCTTAAGTGGTATGGAAAATGAAAACAGAACAGTACACTGGTGAGAAAGAAGGAAGACGAAAAGATGTATCTGAGAGAATTAGAGAGGTATGTGAGGATATAGCAATCTGGAGGTCTCGATAACATAGTTTATCGTGGTTCACCACTGTCACCAACCTCGATGGCGTAGTTGTAAAGTACTGTTGTTCACCAGTGCTGCCAATCTCGATAGCGTGGTCGTAGGTACTTGTAGGGAGATAGGGAAATCGATTATGGATGGTTAAGCACTGCCAGAGTAGTCGTGAGACGTAGTATGGCGAGGTGAGTTAGAGCACTCTTGGGTTATGGAGTTTATTGTACAGTTATATGGAATAGTGAGTTACAGCATACTGGAGCATGACAGCCAAGTCTACTAATGACCCTAGTGTCGGGCTTTCTCTCTTGGCCCTCTCTCCCCTTTCTCCTGCCTCCGCCCTCATTGTGCTCTCGGGCATTCTCTAACCTCTTCTGACTGAAGGGATTCTCTCCGACATAAATTATATACATCTGGAGAGGATGTGTGGTGTGATGTAGTGTCTGGTAGCTATCCTGTTCACGTGGACTAACCGACTAGAGCTGGTTACTCCACGTGTTTGAACACGTCATGAAATTCTTGGTCGTCTGGACTAAGAGGATGTTTGAGATATATCATATGTTAAGGATTCTTAATGGTCTGGGACAACAAGACTGTGGATTGACATTCGGTGGGTTGATATTCCCAGTGAGATGCTGTGTATGTCTGCATCAGACACTATCTCCTGTACATGTGTTATGAGATATATACTAGTGCCTATATAAAGTCTACATATCGCTCAGTCATGCCCACTGTTGTATCAATGACAGGAAATATTAATACATACTGTATATACACATTACAATGGACTTATAAGCTAATAACGTGAAATACATAATATTGTAAAGGTAATATAACCGTATGAATATTGTATAACTGCAGTTACATTGTGTTAATGCTATTTAGTTACATCATTTTAATGCAACTGTGACTGGAACATAACACTGTGTTAATGCACCTGTTACATAACTGTGTTTGCCATAAAACTGTAGTTACATCTTGTTAATGCAACTGTCAGATAACTGTGTTGGCCATAAAATTGTAGTTACATCTTGTTAATGCAACTGTTACATAATTTTGTTGGCCATAAAACAGTAGTTACATCTTGTTAATGCAACTGTTACATAATTGTGCTGGCCATAAAACTGTAGTTACATCATTGCAGTAACATAACTGCAGCAATGCTATTGTTTGTAGTTACATAACTGCAGCAAATGCAGTAATATTGTAGTAACTGCAGTAATATCGTAGGCATCTGCAGTAACTGTAGTAATGTTGTACAACTACACTGTATGGTACCTTGTAAATTGCAGCATAACTGTGTGCACATGCATATAATTACACAACAGTAACACAATAGCAGGAATCAATTGTATTATGGACCATATAAGTTGCTAATCCAGTCATGCTGCAGTCAATGATAGTGACGATGTGCATTACAACTGGCTCTTGGAGAACAATAACTTTGCTCTTTGTTTCACTCATAGAAGGAGTTTATGCTGTATTGCGCCATTTGTAGCATCAGTTGCACTTATTTTTGTTTGTCTGTTATGCGATCTTAACTAACTTTTGTATGTATTGATTTTTGTGGTAGGTGGGGGCACTCACCATCCACTCACTTGATGTAGTGCTGCTCTCAGGTGTCTGACCTTTCCTCTCCTCCCTCCTTTCTTTCCTTCCTCTTCTGTCTTTCTTTACTTCATTCTTTCCTAGTCCTTCTGCCTAAGGGTGACTTTACACGCCCTCTTATCTTTCTTTCCTTCATTCTTTCCTAGTTCTTCTGCCTATGGGTGACTCTACACTGAGTGACAAACTGAATGGTTTCCTGTACACCAGGAAACAATTTACTATGCTGGGTGGTAACCATATAACCAAATTATGGCGCCTGGTGGTTTAGTGGGTAATTGTGGTGCTCCAATCGGATTGAGCTGATGAAGGTTTGTATCCAAGAGGTGGTTGGGGTTATTGCTCACTTAATGCCACTCAGGTCTCATCATAAATGTCAGGACCAACTTGCCTAGCCCCGGGCTCCTACGCTCCTCATGGGGCAACGTAGGATTGGATGATAGATGGACGGATGGATGTACTGATTTTCTCTAGTTTGTTTTCCATCGTTTGTGTTTGCTTTTTCAGTGGTGTCCAAGCTTGCATGTGTCACATGCAACAACCAGCCATCTACTCCCAAGGTCAAGATCACACTTGGGGCTCAAACGAGGTTGGGTGCTGTCCATCTGCAGTTTCATGTCCGCTCTGTAACTTCCACATGCATGAACAGATTTTGATATAACTTCACACAACTGTTCCCCATACCATGACTATGTGTTGCACGCAACAACCAGCCATCTACTCCCAAGGTCAAGGTTACACTTGCAGCTGAAACAAGGTCAGGTGCTGTCCACCTGCAATTTTGTGCCCGCTCTGTAACTTCCACATGCAAGGACAGATTTTGATAAAACTTCACACAACTGTTCCTCACACCACGAAGGTGTGTAATGCACAAAATCCAGCCATCTACTGCCAAGGTCAGAGTTGCGCTTGGGGCTCAAACAAGGTTGGGTGCTGTCATTCTTAACAGCCATATGTCGGGAAGCCGACATGCATCCCCTC
>JAGKTI010037536.1:0-10876 GCA_018397915.1 Birgus latro | reverse complement strand
AACTTTTGGATGGAAATGCATCAAACTGGATAATTGACTGAGGACTCCCAGTAAAACATCCAATGAAATTCGGAAGTAAAGTTATTTCAAAATCTGATAGAAGTCGTATAAAAAATATAATATAAATAATGGAACTGCACTAGATTTTAAATAATGACTGAAGAACATCAGCGGAACAAGTAATTAACCTGGGGGAGGAGAAAGTGGAAGTCAATGGCCAAAGTCCCAGATTAAGTTCAAAGCATCTGTCCATTGACTGTTTCAGTATCACACACGTAGCCCATGAAAGCTGCTTTCTCTGAGTGTTTCTTCTTGTGTTTGTTTTTGGTTGAGTTTGTTTGTTTGTTTGTTTGTTTGTTGGCATCATTGCGGAAACGGCTGAATGAAATTGCATGAAACTTTCAGGAAATGTGGATACTGGTAATTGATTGACCCTGAAAGGTCAAGATCAAGGTCACGGTTCTCATATGGCTATAACTTGAAACTGGCTGAAGATAAAGATATTTACTATTATCAACATACAGGAGCTCCCATGCCGGCTATCAATTGGCACCAAGTTTTTTGCCCTTGAGTTACCTTGAAAGGTCGAACTCAAGGTCATGGAAATTCAGGGGACTATAGCCTAACTCAAAACAGGTTGCAGATAGATATTTACTATTATCAACATATAGGAAGTCCAATATGGGCTTTAATTGGTACCATGACCTTTGACTTTAAGCGACCATGAAAGGTTAAACTCAAGGTCACGGATATTCAGGGGGCTATAACTCGAAACTGGTTGAAGATACGGATATTTACTATTATCAAGATAAAGAAAGTCTCATAATTATGGGCTTTCAATTGGCGCCATGACCTTTGACCTTGAGTGACCTTGAAAAGTCAAATGCAAGATCATCGATTTCAGAGCGCTATAACTTGTAACCGGTTGAAAATAAAATAACTGCTGTCGGGCGAGGTTTGTTGTGCCTGGCAGCATTTGTTAGTCCTTATTATTTTAGTGCTGATAATTACCTGTCTTATAAATTCCATCTATACCTTTTAATACTCCCATGGATGGAACAACCTGAGTGTCGGATTCCAGCGTAACAGTATTATTCGACATTACCTGATCGTTGGCCACAGAGTCTGAAAGCAATTATATTAGTACCATTAACCCTTTCATGGTCAGGACAACTACTGACTTCAGTTCCGGGAAACGCTAGACAATTATAGCCAGCTGACTGAAAAGCAAAAGACTAAAAATGCTAACACTGCGCTTCTAACCTTCTCATGGACAGGACAACTCTAGTATTACATTCAAACTGGCGACATTCATAGGAGGCTGAAAGTTTTAACATATGACGTCTGTACTCAGTTCACTTTCAGATATACGTTCTACTTTGCTTTCCAACCCCCCGCCCCCTCTCTCTCTCTCTCTCTTTCCCTTCTCATCTCACTCACCCCCCTTGCATCTCTCTTAGGGTCCAATGCTGTTGGCTTATTAGATTTTCCAGTGCTACTCTAGGCAAATTACCGTACGCATTACACCAAAATACATCTCTACGTAATATTTATAATGTTTTGATTCTTCAATAGTTTACCCAAATAGCATGCACGTGAATATTAGCTTATTACATTTGAAAAGAAATGGTAAGGAAGATGTTCTAAAAAGCCTACTTAGCTGACAAGAATACATCTCTTCCTCTTTGTCCTGGTCATATATACCTTGTCGCTTATTCAACAGCCTTACCTTCTCTGGACATTTTCCTTCCCCGTCATCCCACCTCCTGCTCCTATTCTAATTCTTTTTATGTGACAGGTTCTGGGCATGGACTTGGTGGCATCTTCCCTGAGGCCCAGCAGTCTTTAATATGTCACATTATGGGCACTAATACCCACCGTTCATATAAATACATGCTGGTACTACCTCATTCAGGACTGGTATACTTTTATTAGTAGGGGAGATTTTATGATATGCCAACTTCATTTGAAAGATCAGTACCATTTGTTGTGCCGCCGTTCAAATCTGTGGACTGTTCGTTTTCCTAATCTTTCAGGCAGCACTCCACTTCTCTAACGACTTTGGCGTTTCCGACATTCATCACTTTCTCAACACTTCCTTTCCCTCTCACATAATCGGACATCTTATTACCTGCAAGCTAAAATTTTCTCCATTCTGGTATCACATATATATATTTTTCTACCATACACTGGACGTCCTCAGTTCATTTTCTTCCATACCCCCTTCCCGTCTACATAGAACGGCGCCTTTATATTAATGGTGAGTAGTTTTGTTGTGAGGTGAACAGAAACCAGGCTGGGAAGAAACACTGAACGTCCTTGAGAAGAAAGAAGAGGTCAGGTGAAGGAGAATGAGGTAGGGAGAGACGTGGATGCAAGACATAGAATCAACCTTTTCAATCGTACTACCTGACATTTTTATTCTTGCTGCTACCAGACGAATCATTTTTACATATCGATGGATTTTTCTAACCGGAGTGGTTATTTTAGACATTTATCAATTCTTTTACTGTTAGGTGCTCTCTTAAGCTAAATCAACTCGTGTACTACCAGGCAGAAATATACTAAAAACATATGCCGTCGCAATGAAGAAATAAAAAATAAAGTTTGTAAAATCTCCCTAACCTTTGACGTGTCCTTCCATTGATTTCAAATCTGTAATACTTGAATGCAAAAATTTTGTTGACTTTGACGGACTATCGATTAGGTGAAGGCTTCTTACATGTTCGCCGAGGTGTAAGGAGATGGGTAAGATAGGGTAAGTGTTGATGATTGTTGATTACTGTAGCCAATAGAAAGCATCATGATCAACCCATTCATCCAAAGGACGTCATTTTTTATTCCTCTTGACAAAATCAGACACTTTTTGCGGCTGAAGAGAGACTTTCCAGACTGGAGAGACTAGATACGGTAGTAAGAAATGCCGTCACTGCAACAAATCTTCCTTAAGGCGATTTAAATCATCTTGACGTAGCAAAAACCATACAAGTGCATTTTAGTGCAGGAGTTAGCATTCATAGACAAAGGAGCAATGTTCGACGTAATTGAAAATAATATGTAAGTTGCTCTTGCCATCTAACCTTGACCTTTGACTTATTATTCTGGAAAAAAAATAATAGGTTTACTCTTTATTTCAACTCGTTCACCATGCTTGGTTTAAACCGAACCAAAATTGTTTGAGTTGTTTTGTTTAACAAGTGCACACACACACACACACACACACACACACACACACACACACATAAATCTGTCCCTCCACTTCAGAAGACAATGGCTACTATAATCATTAAGATGGTGTGTGTCTCAGTCTTTAGTGTCAACGTGTGTGATTGAGCAGACCAGTTCTGGATCAACAAGCTTTGCCACATAGTTGGCATATCAGGTCTGGATTTGCTGGGAGAACTCTGTTTTGACTGTGTATCTTTTGTCCGTGCTCTGCTCTGGCCAGGTTCCGAGCTTCTTCGGAATGAATGATTCCGTTGCTGCAGAGGGCTCACCATGTTTTCTGTCAGAGGCATTCATTTCAAGATCTTTTGGTATGATATTGCATTTCTTCAGTATTGATCTTCTATGATCTTCATATTTCGTCTTCTGTCCCTCTGGTTTGTGACATCCTGTAGGGAGCTGGCCACACAGAACTTCGTGGAGAAGGCGATGGTCAGGCATGCAGAGCACCGGTCTGACCCATCTAAGCTGTTTTTTTGCCAGCATGGATTCTATGCTTGCTGACTTTGTCAGCAGGAGATTTTGTGAGTGAGGGTCTTTATCCTTACATGTGAGTCCGAAGATGTGCTGTAAGTACTTGACTAGCACTTACATGAAGGGAGATGCCTCTGCTGTTGTCACAATTTGAGTGGTCTCCATTCTTCTTGTAGATGGTTACAAAATCTGAAGTAAGCCATTCAAATGATATTTGTTCTGGGTTTCAGATAGTATAAGATTATGGAGGTACTGGTGAAGTAACTGACCATCCTTCTTGATCAGTTCAGATGGTTTGCCATCAGGCCCAGGGCTTTTGTTATTTTTCAGAGATCGGATGCCCTGAAGAGTTTCTGCGACTGAAAGCAGGACATCAAGATCTCCTGTTTTAGGAGCATGTGGGATGTTATAAAGGATATTGTGCTCCAACAGGTTTCTTCGATTCAGCAAGGTATTGAAGTGTTGCGCCCATCTTTCTGGGATTGCATGCTCATCTTTCAAGATAGCTTCTTTGGCTGATCGAATTGGTTTATGTTGTCTTTGGTTGGCCCACAGATGGGTGGACTTGTGAAACACATGTGAGCCATTAATATCAGTCAGTCATTTGCTTGGTCAGTCCACCATTTGTTCTCCATGTCATGCAGTTTTAACAACGACGACAAGAACAAGGACGACGATGATGACGACGACGGGAACGACAACGATAATAATAATAATAATAATAATAATAATAATAATAATAATAATAATAATAATAACAATAATAATGATAATAATAATATAAATAATAAAACATGTATCAAGAGATCAAAGCCATAGCTGTCCTTTCACTTCTAAAATTGGTTAATTATTAAATAGGCTGATTTCATATGAGACTGGAGGAAATAGTAGCCAGATAGACTATTCCCTTGTCAGGAGGACTGATAGAAGGTTAGTGAGGGATATCAAAAGTATAGGGAGCGAAGAGTGTGTGCAGCAACACAAATTACTGATATGTGACATGATACTTAAGGAGCGGATGGTGAAGAATGAGACCTATGCACCTAGTAGGAAAATATGGAAGTTGAAAAACAAAGCAGTAAGGGATGCCTTCTATAACGAGAGTTTTTAAAGTGGTGGCTGAACAATGAGCTGGTGACAGAAGCGTCAATAAATATTACAGAACTCTTGAGAACAATCTCCTGAGAGTTTTTGATTCAGTGTGTGAATGGACAAGGGGGATTCAAGACATAAAGTAACATGGTGGTGGGATGAGAGTGTAGAAGCTGCAGTTAGGAGATAAGAAGGTTTTCCCGAGAATGGAAAAGGGGTAATAGGAAAGAGGAATACTTTACTGCCAAGCCTAGGGCTAGAAGTGGGGTACACAGGACAAAATCTGAGTCTCAGAGACATTTACTCCATAACCTAAGTAGCGTTGAAAGGAAGAATATGATATTTACAGTGCCAAATCACATGAAGAGGGAAAACAGGGATGTGAGAGGGAAGCAGTGTGTGACGAGCGATAAAGGATAGGTAGTGGTGAACAGTGCAGATTTTTTTTTTTTTATGCAAGGAAGAAGGAACCAAGGGCCATGGGCCCGCACACTGTTCCTTCCAAGAAAAAGGAAAAACAATACAAAAGAGAGCCAAATTCAAGATCCATTCACTTCGAGATGCCTGGACACACTGCGTTTGAAAGATTGGAGATCATAGGAAGCAGGGAATACAGACAGAGGGAGACAGTTCCAGAGTTGACCAGTTGCATAAATGAAGGACTGGGAGTAACGGTTAACTCTTGCATTAGAAAGTTGGACAGAAAAGGGATGAGAGTTTGTTGCTAGACGGGTACTACGAAGAAGTGGAGGGAAGCAAGCAAACAGTTCAGAGGAACAGTGACCATTGAAGTAGCGATAGAAGAGAGATAAAGAAGCAACAGTGCGGCGAAGAGACAAAGGCTGGAGGGAATCAGTAAGAGGAGGAGAGTTAATGAGACGAAAAGCCTTTGACTCCACCCTATTGAGAAGAACCGCATGTGGGGAGCCTCCCCACACATGAGAGTTGTACTCCATATTACAGATGCCTTGAAAGAGCATTATAACCGGTTGCTGAATGAAAAGTTCGACTGGAACACGGAAAGTTTGGAGTTTGCGAATCCAGTGTTTTACCCTTGGCCTTTGATTGATACTGTTACTGTGAGCAGGGCAATAGGCAGGATACATCTGGGGAAGGCGGGAGGTATGTAGGGGTTGACTGCTCAAATGCTGAAGACCTCAAGAGATACAAGAGAGAGGGTAATTACTGAGTTGATAAATACGATTATATATGAGTATGTTGTCCCAGATGACTGGCTAAAGACGTGACTGTAAATGTGTACAAGAGGGAGGGTGATGGCCTAGAAAGAGGAAATCATAAAGGCATAAAACTTTTGGAGAATGAAGGTAATGGAGAGATATCTAGAAAGTATGATTAGAGAAAGAGTGAATATCTTTGAGATGCAGCTTGGATTTATGCCACGCATAGGGAACACTGATGCCACATTCACTGTTCGACAGGTTCAGGAAAATATACAGGAAAGAAAAGGAATCTGTACTTAGTTTTTGTTGATTTGGAGAAAGCCTTTGACAGAGTCCCTAGAAAGGTGGTGAAGTGGGCAATGAGAAACCTTGGAATCAAGGAGAGACTGGTTAGAGTGGTTATGGTTGTGTATGTGAGTGCTCTCACCCAGGTGAGAGTGAATGGAGATTTTAGTGATGGGTTTTCCGTGAATGTTGGTATTCATCAGGGGTGAGTCTTGATCCCCTTATTGTTTATAATGGTGCTTGAAACCCTCTCACCTGACTTCAGAGATGGCCTTCCGTGGGAGATGTATGCAGATGATTTGGTGTTGATTGCAGAGAACGAAAGAAAGGCAGAGGAAGGATTTAGGCAGAGAAGAGATGGTATGGGGCACAAGGGTTTGAGAGTAAATGCAGATACTGTCAAAGAAGAGGGAGAGTGGCCATAATGTGGATTGCCACAATGGCGTGGGAAGTAATTTTATTTTGTGAGTGTTTGTAATAAGTGGGTGCATAAGAGATGTTCTGGTATTAGAGTTAAACTGCGAGGTAATGTTGACTTGATGTTTGCAGTGCGTTGGGGAGATCATATAGAGATTGTCAGGTGTGAAAGGATTGATATTGTCTGTGAGTCTCTTGAAAGTGTGAAAGAGTTTTGTTACATGGGAGATATGTCATGTGCTCAGGTGGGGCTGAAGCTAGCTCTATGGCTGGAGTGAGGAGTGGATGGAAGATGTTCAGAGAACTGTTGCCTTTCGTGACACTGAGAGGGCTCTCTCTCAGTGCTAAGGGATCTTTATATGCGGCATGTGTTTGGAGTGTAGTGCTGTATGGTAGTAAGACCGGAGCAGTAAAGGAAGAAGATATTCATAGGCTCGGTAGTGAGACCTGGGCAATAAAGGAAGAAGATATTCGTAGGCTCGGTAGTGAGACCTCAGCAATAATGAAAGAGGATATTCGTAGGTTCAACCATGGAAATGACAATGATTAGCTGGATGTAAAGTGCGACCTTGAACGTAATTATTACGATGGAAGAGTTGGTAGGAAGGATGGGATTGGAGTGTATTGGTGTTGTGATGAGGAGGGGTAGATTGTGATGGTTTGGACCTGTGGAGAGGTTGGGGGATGCCAGTTCGGTGCAGAAAATGGGAAGTGTGAACGTTGAGGGTGGAGCTGCGAGAGACAGACCGAGGAAGACCTGCGACAAGGTCATAAATTGTGACCTCTGGGTTAAAAGACTGAATGAAGAGGCTGCCAGAGAGCGTGCAAAATGGAGAACCGCCATTGAGTGACAAAGGCCGACGCATGCAAGCATGTTTGAGTATTTTTAAATGAAACAAAACGGAACGAAACAAAACGGTGAGGGATGCTGACCCATCCCCTGAAAAATAAATAAATAAATAAATAAATAATGGTTGGAAACTTGCATATAACGGAAGCCCTTTCCACCAACCAGCCTGGGGGGTGAGCGCGCGTGCTCACTTTTCCCTATTACTGATCATTTTTATTTTAGGGAGGGTGCTGACTGCCAAAGAATCTTCAGGGGGAGGGATCATACTCCTCAAATATTGCATTGCGAATATGAGTCCATTATACAACATGTAATAAGGTATCACCCATACCTGCCCTCCTTTCACTATCCCTGAGAATTTAATTTGGTGGAAGAGGCTGAACTTCTCCAAAAATCGTGGTTACAAATTTGTACTTAGTGGAAAATCTTCCCAGTAACCAGCCGAAGTAACCAGGGAAGTTTCATTCAAATCCATCAAATAGCCAGTGAGTTGAAGCACGCCAGCACACACACACACACACACACACACACACACACACACATGCGCGCGTGATATGAGTCTGGCTCCACAGTTTAAGGTGAGCTGCTGAAAATGACACCATTCTGCTTCGCACGATTGATAATAATAATAATAATAAAAATTCCACCACCACTATGAGTTTTGTTTCTCGAAAGTGACAACTTTTTCAAAGGTATTCACCACCGCTCGAAATTCACTTGTATACCCATGAGCTCAAGTTCGCCGACATTCCTCTGTTGGCATTGGCTATGGAAGATGTTACATGAACCCATTTAATACGATACCAATGAAGCAGATACAACGAAAGAGCGTGAGACGGAAGGGCACTCTTTGCCTTTTGGGGAGGACTAAGATGTACGAAGGGACTCTGTTGGCACAATGCTGGCACAGGATTGTCGGCCAACATACGCCCATGGCTGCACGTTTACAGTTACGAGAACTGATACAATACAAACTGCATCTGCAAAAAAATAGAACGGTCATAAAAAGGATGGTCCAGCAATTTTGTCCCGACTTATTCACAGTCTTCTCTTATGATACTCCATATTTCATGCCTCTTACCTCGTTCTCTTCACTCTGGTCCCATGTATTTATCTACTCTCACAAGCCCTATTCCTAAAGTTCATCCAGCAAACACGCATGCACGCACGCAGACCGCGTGCGCGCACACACACACACACACACACACACACAAACGGTTAGAAACTTGATCTTGTTTTGTGACCTTGACCTTTGAATGGTTGCCAAAAACTAAATCACTGCTTTCTTGCCTTGTCCTGAACCGCGCATCCAAGTTCGGTCTGATTAAGCTAAAAAGTTGCTACCAAGCGTTGTGACCTTAATTAGGTTTTCTCATAGAGTGGCTGCCAGTCCGTCCACCAAGTTTGGTTAAAATCGGATAAAACTGTTTGAGTTAGTTTAACAACACACACACACACACACACACACACACACACACACACACACACACACGCACACAGCTCAAAACATAATGCCCACTCTTGCTTAGCGAGCGCTGGTGCAAAAATATAACGTCATCTGTCTGAGAGGACGAAAATGAAATTAGAGCAGAAAGAGGCATATAGATACGAAAGGTGGATTGCAGTGTTGGAAGTTAAGACTGGTTGTAGGAAACAGAAGCTTGGACAGCGTAAAGTTTAGTACGATATTTAGTCGCATTATTGAAGTTAAACGTGAAAAAGCTATCTCTTTTGCAATAATTTCTAAAGCGAGTGATGATGATAAAAACTGTCTGACATTCCTGGGTCGTTGCTAACCACTGTACTCTGATGCAAGCTTAAGATACATACCTGTTGCCGGTGTTACATAAATGATCCTCAAAACTGGGGTCTTTCTTGGTCTTTAGCTGACTTCAGTAATAATAATGAGACCGATAACAAGAACGAAGAATAAACAGTAAAAGTAAAAAAAAAAAAAAAATAGAGGGATAAGCGTTTGGAAAGGATGAGAACCATAGAAGAAACAAACGACACAGACTCTCTGGACCTTGGCGCGAGGGAGAGGATTGGGTGAGGCAGTTGAGAGGACACGGGGCAATTCCCGTGGAGCATAAGACACCAGACCAGACACCAGCCCGGCATCCAAATGTCGAAATTTCGAAAATGTGGTTGAGGTGGGGAATACGTAGGGCTGAGAATTGGGGGTGGAAGGAAAGGCTAACAGTACAAGGATTCGATGAGTATGCATCTAGAACTTTAATTCTGCACAGCTGTTATAACTGAGAGCAACATTAATCTGGTATTACAATATTTATATTTAAAAAAAAGGGGTATCGCAAAATCGCCTGTGTTTGTACTGTAACGGCTGCCTGGCGTACCTTTGACATGGATGGTCAGCTCTAGCTTCCACGTTCAATTCATATTTACGAGTCCTGGAAGGCAACTGCTTCGTAGGGCAAGGACCACTACTTTTTACACTGAAGAAGTGACTTCTCCACCCAATGCTTCGCATATGAGGAAATTGTCTATGTGGTAGAATTCTGGAGCGTACGGTGAGAAGAGTTTGTGCAAACTGTGATGGAATGTCTGAATTTGTGCTTGAAAGATACTTTATGTCTCCTCGAAGGAATCTCGACAGAGTAAGAACATGGGAGAACATACGAAAGCGCACATTATTGCAGCCAGCCTGGGATAGTCAAGAAGATTTGTATGCTACGCTCATTTAACGTTGTTATACGAGTATCCTCCTATAATCCACTATTACTCTACCTGGTGTTTGAAGCTTCATTCACACACACAGACTGAACAGTTATAATGGATGGTAACCTACTTCAAAAGCTTGTTTACGGAACCTATTAATTTTCACTTGAAAACATAATGGAATATTTAAACAAGCAGAACAGTGTGATCTCCAGTGCTGGCGTCATTGTTACTGTCAATGATAATACCACATGCCTCACGGAACAGGCTGCCATCGGCAATATCTCACATATTAGGTTCAGGGAAAGTAGAAACATGATAAAGGTTATCTATGATGTCAACACCCACCACTAAAATATCGTATGGAAAAAATATATACATAGTTAAGAGCCTAAATGACACCCTTTAGCCTCACAGGTCATCTCAGTGCTCTACCCTGCCTTCTGCGTCCTGTTTACGACTATTCACGGCACGATATAAATACACAATCAGCGAATACTGTTGCTTTGTGTATTTTATACGTATTATATTTGCGCATGTACTGTATGTATGTATGTATAGTCCACCTTTAACACGTTCCCCTTAAGGCCAAGACCAAGTCGATCAAAGCACTACTGAGACTCAAAAAATGTGTGAGTGAGTGACACAGTAAGGGACACACTGTATGTGGCCG
>JAGKTI010037533.1:0-10876 GCA_018397915.1 Birgus latro | reverse complement strand
TATTCCCTTTATACGTTGACCAACAGAAACTTTGGGAGGCTGATTAACTGGAATAGAAACTGTGGGAGGCTCATCAATCGGAACCACACCATCTTCCGACTTATCATCTGGTGGATAGTCATTCAACACTTGCGAAGAATTCTCCTGCACAACATTGTTCTTCTCATCACTGCTGACACCACCTTCAACTGTAGTATCTTGCTCTGGCGCACGTGCTAGACGACAGACGTGCTCTCACATGTAGACACTGCCGTGTCTCACCAGAATTTGTTTCCCATCTCTGCCTATTACAATTCTGGGACTGTGCCACTCATGACTGTCATTTATTTTGAAGAAGACCTCATCTCCATTTCGGATGTCGTTTAAGTCACTTGAACGTATGTTGTGCTGCACAGCCCTAGCCAAATGTTCATCTGATTCAGTCTTTATAAACTCTTGTCTTGCTAAATGAAGAGTGTTCAAGTTGTCTCTCACAATTTTCGATGGTAATATAGGTTCCAAGGCTGGAGGATCATTTCTGTACACATTAGGCAGGCCAGGGTTTTAACCAAAAACAAGTTGGTTAGGAGAAAAGCCTGCGTAGTTGGTGAGAGCATTTCTTGCCAATACTGCCCATGCCAAAGCAACATTCAATTCACACTGGCTATCAGGCATTATCTTCCTAACAATGTCACCAATGACTGCATTTTGACGCTCACAGACTCTGTTGCTCCATGGACTCTCTGCAGACGTTGTCATGATCTTGATATTGAAGGCCTCTCCCAATGCTCGCATTTCCACATTGCTGAATTCACAACCATTGTCTAAGAATTTTTCCAGGTTCGCCAAACACAACAATCCAGCTCCGAAATATTCCTTTGATAATGGTGGGCGCACACTTGTCCGCGATTACTGTTGCATTACAATACCTGGTCGCCAAATCAACAAGGACTAAGAAATAATGTCTTCCCCAAGCTTTCAAATCCATGGTTATGGCTTCGTTAAACTTAGACGCCATGGGCAAACTGACTACTGGTCAGGGCTTGGCTTCCTTGAATCTGCAACAGACTGTACAAGCAGCAGATACAGCCTTGAGAGCCTGCTCCAGTTCTGCACTTTTAATCCCCTCGTCTGTGATCAGTTTAATTAGTTTCACCGATGTTGGGTGTCCAAATTGCCTGTGAAGCTTCAAAGCCATGTTTTCTACATCACCCCCAAGAGATGCCAGTGTGATTGTTTCACAAACTTCACGACCTAGTCATAAGAAATTGGAAGCAAGTAATGGCCTGAAGATGAGGATTTCAAATTAATGATAGTTCCACAAATTGTGACCTGGTCACTTCCAAAGTTAATCAACATTTTTGCTTTTTTCATGGAACGATTACTCAGTAGCAAGGGAATACTGCAGTTCACAACCTCAGTCACAATGGTTGCACGCATACAGTCCTTCCTCCAATTTTGCGAGAATATGGTCGACAAAAGCCCTCGCAAAATCAAAATTCGCAAAATTCAAACAATTAAATATATGAAATAAAGGCAAACTGGTCGACATCACCCCAAGGTAAGCTCTTTTTCCCACTCTTTCTCTCGACTCTTCCTCTTAATTTTACAATGATAAATGAAACAAACATGAACTGATGTACTGTACAGTAATATTAATAAGAAAACATCATAGGTAAGAAACATTAAAAAAAAAAAATGCATTTACACTGATGTGAAGACTGGCGTGGTGTATGGGACTGGTGGCGGGGCGAGGCTTGGCTACCGAGGCCCAGCAGGGCCAATGTCATCACTGTCACTGTCGGCAGATATTTCCACATCTTGCTGTGTTTTTTCTGCCTCTCTCATGAATCCCTCAAAGACAGAATCGTCACTGGGGTCATCAGAATCAAAAAGGTTAGGGATGCTAGGATCGCTGGCTGCTTGGGGAGGGGTGGCAGGACGGCTGGCCAATGGGGCAGGGTCTCTTGGGGTTCTCATGAATTTTGTGATTAGAGTCTGCTTCCTCTTGTTAACCCCATCTCTGTGGAGGTCAGCATAAAAGCGAAGGGCCCTGTCAACACCGTGGCATGCTTCCTGAGCCCTAAATTGGTCACACTCGTTGCTCACGATGGTTTTTTTCAGCTGGTCAATGACGGCGAGGATATTGGCCAGGTTATGCATCATTAATTCTTGGCCCCTTCGCTTTTATACTGACTTCCACAGAGATGGGGTTAACAAGAGGAAGCAGTCTCTAATCACAAAATTCATGAGAACCCCAAGAGACCCTGCCCCATCAACCAGCCGTCGTACCACCCCTCCCCAAGCAGGCAGTGATCCTAGCATCCCTAACCTTTTTGATTCTGATGAGCCCAGTGACGATTCTGACTTCGAGGGATTCATGAGAGAGGCAGAAAAAACACAGCAAGATGTAGAAATATCTGCCGACAGTGATAGTGATGACGTAGGCCCTGCGGAGCCACAGTAGCCAAGCCTCGCCCTGCCACCAGTCCCGTACACCACGCCAGTCTTCACATCAGTGTAAATGCATTTTTTTTTTTAATGTTTCTTACCTATGATGTTTTCTTATTATTACAGTACTGTAAAGTACATCAGTTCATGTTTGTTTCATTTATCATCTTAAAATTAAGAGGTAGAGTCGAGAGAAAGAGTGGGAAAAAGTGCTTCCCTTGGGGTGATGTCGACCAATTTGTAGTCAGCACTGCCTCACTTGCCACTGAACCTGATGTGTTTAAACCCCTTCCTTTTGAGGAACTGGCATAGCCACCCACTCGATGCCTTGAAAGGTTTTGTTGGAGGATTTATGGCTTTTTTAAGGCACGTGTGATAGAATATCTTTGTCTGCTCCCTTATATGGCACCCATCTAATGCAACCCCTTCCTTTTCCTTTCTTTGTATGTAGTGAGCCAGATATCTTTCCATTTTTATTAGCACTTCTTTGTTGTCCACCAGCATTCTACCATCAAATTGAGCACCTCCACAGTTCTTCACTGCTTGCTTGATTTGTTCACTATTCTTTAAAATCATTCTCACTGTCGATTCACCAACACCAAACTCCTGACCAATAGCAGAATTACCTTTACCTGCTTTTTTCCTATTACCTTTACCTGCTTTTTTCCTATTACCTTTACCTGCTTTTTTCCTTTCAATAATTTTCAGTTTGGTCTCCAAACTTATTTTCTTGTTCTTCTTACCCATTGACGCCATGATAACACTCGTGCAAGGTTAGACTGCTGGGATATTGCGAGGAGCACCACGNGTGAGGGTCAGTGACTTTGGTTGGAAACAGGTGCAAAGAAACGTGGCGGGGCAGCAGACCACTGAACTAGGAGGCTCAGTACGCCCAATGAACCATGACGTCACTACTCCGTGAGGCAAAGTAGTGCGGGAAGACGACTCTCCCACCACTCGACCTCGCAAAGTGTGTGATCGCTCACAAAGTTCATAAATGTTAAAAAATATTGTACATGACTTTTGGAACTACCTCACAAAATTGGTGAATCGCAAAGTTAAAATTCGCAAAGTTGAAGGATGTGCAGTATTTCCAATGTAGCAGGGCAGAGTAACACGTTTGAGGGAAGAAACTGTGACACCATCAGCAAGTGTAAATGTTGAGGATGACGCTTCTTCTCTTATAGCTTCACATTCGTAATCAGTGAGCTCACTTAGATAGCAACTGATCCATTCAACTCCACATACAGTTATTGAACACCCTGTGTCCAGAACAGCACATCCCTTAGATTCTTCTACTAGAGTCTGTAACTTACCTCTACTAGCGGCATCATCCGCATAGCCCATAAATAACGACAGATGCACTGTTTCAGAATTTTCTTCTCGACTGCAGTCGTTTTCGTATACATCCGGACAGTTACGTGCCCAATGAAATCTAGAATCACATACTAAACACCTCGATACGGTAGACCCAAGTGGGTTCTGCCTCCTGCGGGTGGATGAGCATTGGGGAATTCTAGCAGATATGGTTGAATATCGGCCACCACCACGACCTCAATCACGTACTGCACCACCCCGCAACATTCTCTGTCCTCATCAAGTACCTCTAACATAAAACTTTTCCTCACCCCCAACTTCGTCACTCCAAAATACTGGTTTGCCCTTCACCTCCCTAGCAGACACTGATGCATCGTTCTGCCTGCCAATTTCACCAGCAAAAATACGATTCAGGGCAGATTTCATGTTTTTGTATGTCACCTCAGTTATCACAGACATCACTAGTTGTTGCTCACTGTCTGAAAGTTTGCATGCAGCTATGAGCATAAAATCCATCACAGAATTTGGCAGTGCCATGTCCTGCTTCATAAATTTGAAATAAACATGCTCAAATTCTGCCACGAACTTACGAATGTTCATATCACCGGCTCTTCTGAAGTTGTACAATTCATGAAAATCTGCAAACTGCCGACATCCTTTGTCCACGAGAAATAAACTGTCTAGTTTTTTCAGCAAGGTCTCAACACCATTCTCTTGTTTCAAATCAGCCGCATCAATTTCCGAAGATGCCACCCTCGCTCTTCCAGACAATGACAGGTGAATAGCTAAGGCTTGCTTCTTTTTTGGTAAGTCCGTCAGTTTGCACCAAATGTCGATGTCCTTCTTCCAACTCTCATAAGCAGAATCATTTTCAAGTTTTGGAGGCCACTTAGTTGAACAAGACACCATTATGTCGGAACTACGCTCTGCTACCAGTATTAGAAGGCAAACTACACTCACCGGCGTCACACTGTGAACTGCCCGGGCCCCTGGGTGCACACCGCAGGACCCTTCCGATGACGTCACCACTCGTGACGTAACAGGTGTGTGCACGCACACACACAATAATAGCAATATGCACTAACAATTTATTTATTTTTTTCCTTTTTTCACTACTCCCCTACGTAAACTTATGCATGGCCCAACGCAAAGACGGAGAGAGAGAGAGATTACTTTTTCCACCAGATGATGCTCTGGATGTTTATCTTCAAGTTTATGATAAAAAATAAATAAAAAATAAAACTTTTTTTTACTTCGTTTTTTATGCACCACAGGGTGGGATAAAAAAAGGGAAATTGCGTAATCCCCAGATTAAGGGACTCCAATCGGATTGAGCTGGTGCAGGTTTATATCCAAGGGATGGTTGGGGTTTACTGCTCATGTAATGCCACTCAGGGATGAGTGAGGCTGGTCACTCTCATCTTAAATGTCAGGACCAACTTGCCTAGCCCCAGGCTCCAACACTCCTCAAGAGGCAACACTGGATTAGATGATGAATGAATGAACGAATAAAGTCAACAACTGTGCAGGGATAAAGAGGACACAGAGTCGGAATAGCACACCTAACCTCTTGGAAGCAGATTTTACGAGAGATAATATAATCTTTCCAAGATAAATGCTGAGAAAATGAAACCCCAAGTATGTTGAAAGATGATGCAGGATTAAGGTGGGTACTGTTAAAAATCAGAGGATATTCCTGTGGTAGATTCTGATGGGTTGAAGGGTGTAAGAACTGAGTTTGAAGCATTAAAAGCAACAAGATTACTTTTACCCTAATTAGGGAAATGAGCCAAGTTAGACATTAAGTGTGCCACAGCCTCATCCCTTGTTTGCTGAAGCAACTGCTGAGATGGACGGTGTTGGAACCGAATGGAAAGGTGGCGAGTGGAGTATAATAACTGAAATGAAACTTCACAAATTAATCACTGTCCTGGCCGAGATTCTATCTCAGGCCCCCGCGCTTCATATGCGTGCACGTTACCACTGAGCCAAAGAGAGGATTCCCGCTTTGCCTCTAGGCAACGTGGGCTTTTATACACCCCATGTGGAGAGGATGGGGGAGGATAATTGGGTACAGAGGGTGAGAGGTGTTAATATTGGGGGAGGGGTTGGGAGGGGTAGACCGAGAAAGACATGGGATGAGGTCATTAAATGTGACTTAAGGGTTAAGGGACTGAATAGGGAGGCTGCCAGAGATCGAGCAGCATGGAGAGCCGCCATTAGGTGACCAAGGCCGACACATGCAAGCATGTTGGAGCCTTCAAAAATGAGCGACGATGAGCGACGATTACATTCCTCTTTTCTCCCCTTGGTGATTAATTTGGTGAGTTTTGAACACACAAGGTACCATAAGCATCGCAGGCCACCATGGCGAGGCTGCGGACCACACTGAAACAGCCATCAGTGTATGAGTGGACAGGGTGAGATGTACAGCTTAGGTCATTAATGAAAAGAAGGAAGCGAGTTGGTGATAGGACAGAGCTCTGAGGAACACCACTGTTGATAGCTCCAGGAGAGGAACAGTGGCCATCTACAACAGCAGCTACAGAATGACCAGAAAGGAAGCTAGAGATGAAGGCCCACCATAAGTGGGCAGTTTGGAAATTAAAGATTTATGCCAGGCTCGATCAAAAGCCTTTGAGATGTCAAGCATAATGGCACAGCTTTCACTGAAGTCCTGAAAGAAGGATGACCAGGAGTATGAAAGGAAGATGCAAAGATCACCAGTGGAGCATCTCTGGTGGAACCCATACTGGTGATCAGAAAGTTATGATGAGAAAGGTGATTTAAAATTTATTTGTTAAGAAATTATTCAAAAACTTGAAATGCTGGGTGCTATGGCAATTAGGTGATAGTCTGTGGGCTGGGAATGGTCAACCTTCTTTGGGACTGGCTGAATGACAGCAAACTTACAGCAAGAAGGAAAGGTACAAGTTGACAGACAAAGGTGAAAGAGTTTACCTTGGGAGAGTGTAGGCACAGAAACAGTTTTTGAGGACAACAGGAGGGACCCCATCAGGCCTATGTGTTCTGGGACCCTGTGAAGGCCCTCTCCTTGTTGTGGTCAGCATTAGAACATGTGTGATCAAACCAATTCTTTTTTGCATTAGTCACAGGATATAAGAGAAAGGAATGTATGCTTCCACGCCTGAGAAAATAACCTCCATAATGCGTGAGGCACACTCAGATGGCTCTCAGTCATGTATGCTTCCATGAAAAATCAAAGAAGTACTGCCTGAGGGCCTCCCAATCAGCAGTACCACAGTGCCAAAGCCACTGCTTCTTGGGAGGGTCCACAGGCCTTACTGGAGCAACAGGACAGGTTAAGGGGTTGTGATAAAGAGAAAAGTTTAACGGCATAAGCAGAAGGATTAGTTGTACGGAAAAGGTCAAGTACGTTGGAACTTTCTCCAAGGCAGTCAGGGATATAGGCAGGGTGCTGTACAAGCTGCTTTAGGTAATTAAGGAGAGAAAAGATGTAGATTTGTTCACCAGGTGGATCAGTCAAAGGAGATGAGAGCCAAAGGTGGTGGTGAACATTGAAATCATCAAGTCGAGAGATTTCAGAGAATGAAGATTTTGACAGGATATGTTCCATCTTTGAAGTAAGACAGTCAAAGAAATTTTCATAGTCAGCAGAATTAGGGGATAAGTAAACGGAATAGATATATTTAGTCACAGAATGACAGGACAGCCAAAACACGAGAGTAGAGACTTCAGAAGATTCAAGTGCAGGAACAAGCAAGCACGATATGTGGTTGTGTTATTATACACAACAATCACCTTTTGGCTTTGAAGTTAGTACAGAGAAAGTAGGAGAATACAGACAAGGGTTTGCTATCAGTTGCCTCAGATAGCTGAGTCTCAGTAGAGAAGAGAAGGTGAGGTCTAGAGGAATAGAGGTGGTATTCAGCAGAGAGAAAACTGGAGGAAAGGCCGCGAATGTTGCAGAAATGAATAGGGAGTGAGTCAAACAGCCATTCCAGGCATTTCTCTTGGCTGTCACCAGGAGAGGGACAGATGGTGGTGGCTTTATGGTTCCCCCCTCCCCAACCCCCCTGGGAACTCCGAGACTGGGTGTTGAGATGCCATTTTTTTCTTTTAAATTCAGAAAAGGAATTGTGATGTGTAACATTCATGTAGTTTGGTGTTAACAGTTGAAAGAAATTGTATAGGAGAGTATGCTAGCCTACTCTCTGTGTTACTGAAACACTGAAATTTATGCTGGCCTACTCTCTGTGAAACACTGGAAAAGTTCAGCAAAGGGGGACTGTCAGGCACTAGTCCTGAGGGCTGATGAAAAGGGAGCACTGCCCTGTTCAACTGATGCTACAGTCTACTTCCCAGTAAAATGGGTGGAGATGCAAATATGGCATCTTTCCAAGAACCAAACCTCCACACTCTTCCCATGCTTCAACATAGCCTCACTGTGGTGAGGCACTGTTCACTGTAAGGAAACACTGGTCCACAACAGAGCATGGATCTGCTGGCACAATGGACTGGTCGACGGTCGTGTACAAGTTACATAAAGTAGTAGAATGGTCGCTCGTAATCATCGAAGTATCATGAATTTTTCTCTCTGATTTAATATTTATGAAGAAAAATAGTAAATCAAAGTTGGAGATTATTGTACCTAGCGTGAGACATATACCCTCGCTGTGATGTCACAACCCATTTCGGGGCCACAGCTGCCCGCCACTCACAACAATGTCTGGGAATCATATACCAGTAAAGGGAAGATTTCTGTGATATTCAGTGTTATTATCATGATAGGCAAGTAAGACTTAGTGCAGGGCCACAGCTGCCCGCCACTCACAACAATGTCAAGGAATCATATACCAGTAAAGGGAAGATTTCTGTGATATTCAGTGTTATTATCATGATAGGCAAGTAAGACTTAGTGTGACAGCTCTCTTAATGATGAAGTATGCTATGTGCGTGCTTTAGTGAATAGTTTTGTTGGTTTTACAGACTAGTAGTGACGGCAAACCTTGCGACAACAAGGTACCTGTAGGACAACTCGGTAGCACCAAGTTTAGATATGATAAAGTCGTAATGAAGTGATTAATGAACTGATTCAGTGTAAGTATTGCTAGATCCTTACTCCAGGTACACATAGCCCTGAAAACAGGCAGTATTACATAGGGGAGATGTCACAAAGACCGAAATATTTCAATGTTTTTTCCTCCTAGATATGCCAGACCGTATGCAGCTAGACCCCTGTGGAATATTTGGTTATCTGATTTCCTGGTCTTATGTACTGGTGATGTTTGAACATCTCTTTAGTACCAGACAGTCTGATCTGGAGAAAAAGATTTCACACCCCTACCAATGACTTAAGTGAAAGTTAGGGTTGATTTTCATTGACAAGTGACTGGTAAGTTAGGTTAAGCTGTGTATGTTAAGATATAATTTTTATCACCATATAGGTTCATACACACCTAATTATCTGAAATCTGGTCAAAAATATGTGGTCAATTTGACTCTTAATAAAAATTCAGGATTCAGAGCAAAAATTTGCTGAAGTTAGTAGAAGTGTTTCACCTCTAGTCTGACAGTTTGCCTTGACAGACTTCTGTTTTGTGTAAATATTGATTAACAATGTAAATACATTTATTTGTTTTAATCAATATTTATGCAGAATGGAAGTCTGTCAATGCGTGTTGATCTGAAGGTGAAATATCCGCTACCTTAGGGCATTTTATCTCTGAAACCTGATTTTTTATTAACAGTCATATTAAGCACAATTTTTTTACCGGATTTCAGATAGTTAGTTGTGCATGAACTTATATGGTGATAGAAATTACAGTGCTTTCTCCAATTTTGCGAGAATATGGTCGACAAAAACCCTCGCAAAATCAAAATTTGCAAAATTGAAACAATTAAATATATGAAATAAAGGTAAATTGGTTGACATCACTCCATGGTAAGCACTTTTTCCCACTCTTTCTCTCGACTCTACCTCTTAATTTTATGATGATAAATGAATCAAACATGAACTGATGTACTGTATAGTAATATTAATATGAAAACATCATAGGTAAGAAACATTAAAAAGAAAAAAAATGCATTTACTCTGATGTGAAGACTGGCGTGGTGTACGGGACTGGTGGCGGGGCAAGGCTTGGGTGCGACTACTGTGGCCCCGTGGGGCCTACATCATCACTATCACTGTCGACAGATATTTCCACATCTTGCTGTGTTTTTTCTGCCTCTCTCATGAAACCCTCGAAGTCAGAATCATCACTGAGGACATCAGAATCAAAAAGGTTAGGGATGCTAGGATCGCTGGCTGCTTGGAGAGGGGTGGCAGGGAGGCTGGTCGATGGGGCAGGGTCGCTTGGGGTTCTCATGAATTTTATGATTAGAGACTGCTTCCTCTTGTTAACCCCATCTCTGTGGAGGTCAGCATAAAAGCGAAGGGCCCTGTCAACACAGTGGCATGCTTCCTGATCCCTAAATTGGTCACATTCATTGCTCACGATGGTTTCTTTCAGCTGGTCAATGACAGCAAGGATTTTGGCCAGGTTATCCATTGTTAATTCTCAGCGTGGTTGTGGTTGTGGTTGCTCTGGTTGCTGGTTGGCTAGTTCATCTTCTTCATCAACTCTGAGCATGGTGGTCGTGGCACTTTCGTGTTCTTCTTGTTCTATCTCCGCCACTTTCTCAGCTGTAACTTCACGGCACCCAGCAACCGAATGCACTGCTGCCAACACTGCCCTTTCAGCCTCTTCCACCTGCTGAACCTCGCTTCCTGGCTTTTTAGGGAAAAGGTGGGGTACCAGACAGCTCTAGGCATGGTTGATGGTGGCCTCGTTTGTTTCCTTCCCTGAGGCAACAACAAATTCTAGGGCCTTCTTGATAGTAAATTACCGCCAGAACTGCCTCACTGTCATCTCTGGGGCAATGGGTCCATCTTCCGGGGCTGGGGCAGGGTCAGGCAGTTCTTCCTGTGGCAGGGAGTCATCCATATCCAGGTCTCTATGCTCATCCTCTGCCTCTATCATCCTTATTTCGTTTTTTTCTTTGAGGTAGTTAAAAAGTTTGGTGCAGTAGAAGTTTTTCATGTTTTCTATGATCTCCTGATCAAGGGGTTGCACAAGAGAGGTGGTGTTTGGGGGCAGGAAAA
>JAGKTI010037532.1:0-10876 GCA_018397915.1 Birgus latro | reverse complement strand
TGTCAGTTGCCTCAGACAGCTGAGTCTCAGTGAGGAAGAGAAGGTGAGGTTTAGAGGAGAAGAGGTGGTGCTCGACAGCGTGAAAGTTAGAGGAAAGGCCGCGAATGTTACAGGAATGAAGAAGAAGTGAGTCAGACAGTGGTTCCAGGCAGCTCTTTGAGTCGTTACTTGGAGAGGGGCGGATGGTGGGGGCATTTATGGTCCCCCCCCCCTCCTGGGGACTCAGAGGCATGATTTTTGTGCACCATTTTCGAAAATAATTTTGAAAAGGAAGTGTAGTGTGTAGCGTGTATGTAGTTTGGTGTTGACAGTTAGAGAAACTTGTATTGGAGAGCATGCTGGTCTACTCTCTGTGTAACTGAGACACTGAAAAAGTTCAGCAAAGGAGGAAGGTCAGGAACAAGTCCTGAGGACTGATGAAACGGGAGCTCCAGCTCTCCCTGTCATCAGCTTTCCATCCTCCTTGGGAGTACTGCCCTGCTCGACTGGTGCTACAGTCTCCTCGCCTGCAAGTCGATGGCGACTGCAGTGAGAGTGGGATCCTTGTCACATTCATACACCTTCCTGATCTCGTGGGCTGCTTTAGAGCTTGCAAGGTGGATCTGCATTTGCACAGTAAGCTCCCTTTTGCAGCTGTCATCACGCCTTTGTTGAAGGCCCTTTAACTCAACGTTGGTGGCATCGTGAAAGTTGCAGGTGTCAGATCTTGGAGGTTCAGTGCCAATATTAAACTCTGCCCTGAAAATGTTATTGTAGATATACTCAGAAGCTATTAAATCTTGCTTGTTATCATGTTCCAGACCAACTACATAATCCCTGTAAAGTGATTTCATACTTGATCCAGGGGAGGGGGGGGGTAAACATGATATGGACTCTTTGTATGTGAGCAATGGGAGGTACAGGTGGGAAGATTCCATATGTGGGCCATGACTAACTCTAACCTCAGGTGAAGTTTTGTTGGCTGGTTCATGTTGCCCTCACAGGTCATTGATGACAGTGCCTGTAATGGTGCCCTTCGTTACTGCATTACGGACCCGCTCCTCTGAGATCCCGTGGATATGGAGGAAAGAAACAAGGCACACGTCAGTGACAGTGTTATTGACAGTGACTGTGTATACACGCGAAAAAGACCACCTGCAGTCTTTGCCTTTCATGTAACACCTGTTCACAGCTATGACACTGACACGGCAATGAATGTATCGAGTTTGAGCATTATGGTCCTCCATTGCTCCCAAATTATCAAAGATCATGTGGTCATTTTCTTGACCAGCTTTGCTGAAACACTTGTTTGGACACGTATAGGGAGCTCCCATCTCTGTTGCTGCAACACATGTCTGATTAGCTCGGCTGGTGTAGGTTTGTCCACTGTCTCTTTTCATCTTTGTCATTGCTTTTTTCCAAGTTTCTGGCTTCCTGAGATGCTTGCGAGTATGCTGTGGGTGTTGTTCATCCCTTTCCCTGTCACTGTCACTCATGGCAAAAGGTATAATCCGTCCAGTAAGCACAAAAAATACAAGGAAATAGCGACAACAGCCTGGCCACTGACATCTCGCTGTTCACTGAGATGTGCGGTGTTGGCTGGCGTGCGGTGGGTGGCTCGTGACTGGCTGAGCAGTGAGTGTGTACCAAGATACGAATGCTCATTGGCTGCCGAGGTAGAGGCATCTGCCCTTCTGGCCCTTGTATGAAGAGTTAAATGGAGGTTTTCCACACGTGAAACTATGCAATTCTAGCCTATCCTACCACCTGTGTCATGGTCGATCTTTGCCTGAAAAATCACACCATGTCGTACAGGAAGGTTTAAGCTGGCTTTTCCCAGAGCAATGTACATTTCTGCCATTTCAAGGGTTACGCCCCTCTCGTCCTAGGAGCCTCAATTTTGGGAGAGTCAAGTTCTAGTACTGGGATGTTCTGGCTGACTTTCTCTATGGTAGAATTTATGGCGAATGTACTGGCAAAGATATTTGCTTTCCCACGTGGATCATTTGTAATGTTGCCATCTGAAGATTTTAGTGGGGGAATGGATGATGACGTGTTAAAGTTATTATTGAAATAATTGAGAGTTGACCAGAATATTCTATTGTCATTAGAGTTGTTAAGTAGTTTTGATGCTTGATTTTGAAGAAAGTTTGATTTAGCGAGATTTATTACAGCTTTTGCATGGTTTCTAGCAATTTTAAACTGACAGAGTGATTCAGATGTTTTTGATTTTAAGTAAGAGTTATATGCTAATAACTTTTGGGCCATTGTCCTTGCGCAGTTGCTATCAGACCATTTTGGAGAGTTTGATCTTTTAGTGAACTGTTGATTTGGTATGAATAATTCCATACCAACTAGTATTAAGTCATTAATATGGGACTGGGTAGAATTGGCATCACTAGAGAAGAAATAAAATCATCTGGTGGTGACTACAATATACAAGTCAAGACATCACAGAGCTAAGGTAGTTCTTGTTGCTCTACCCAGGCCATGTTTGACTTAACAGACCTGTTGACTGCAGGTAATCACTTATCCCAATGGAGTTATCCCATAGGTTCTCTGCACTGTTAATGTTTCACCTCCCTAGTGTGACATGTGTTGTGCAGTTGTATATAATGTTTGTTTTGTTGTGTGGGCCTGTTCAGCAAGAGACGCATGTGCCATTTGTGTTTTCGCCCAACCCAAAATCTAAGCTGGCGACTGAAGAGGGTTGGGTGATGTCCTGATTCAAGCCTAGCTAGGTGTACTTATTCACCTCAAGTTAAGGATACCTCCGATGGGTGGATATCAGGAGGGGGAGGCTGGTAGTACTGTACAGTATAATGTTCTGATCAAGGTGTCGTATTACCCCATATACAATGCTTCCTCCAATTTTGCGAGAATATGGTCGACAAAAAACCTCGCAAAATCGAAATTTGCAAAGTTTAAACAATTAAATATATGCAATAAAGGTAAATTGGTCGACATCATCCCAAGGTAAGCACTTTTTCCCACTCTTTCTCTCGACTCTACCTCTTAATTTTATGATTATAAATGAAACAAACATGGACTGATGTATTGTACAGTAATATTATTATGAAAACATCTTAGGTAAGAAACATAAAAATGAAAAAAAATGCATATTTACACTGATGTGAAGACTGGCGTGGTGTACGGGACTGGTGGCGGTGCAAGGCTTGGGTGCGACTATTGTGGTGTAAACAAACGTGGCGGGGCGGCAGAACACGGAACTAGGAGGCACAGTACGCCCAGCAAACCACGACGTCACTATTCCACGTGGCAAAGTAGTGCGGGAAGACGATTTTCCCACCACTCGACCTCGCAAAGTATGTGATCGCTCGCAAAGTTCATAAATGTTAAAAAATAAATGACTTGGAACTACCTCACAAAATTGGTGATTCGCAAAGTTGAAGGATGTACTGTATTAAGTGGGTACTGTAGCCCTACCATTTGCACAGCTAATGTCCAGTACTGTACAAGGGCTGTCCCAAAAAAAAGGCCTAACTTTTTAAATAGCACATCAACTAGTTGGCATAGCGTAGTGCTGTAACCGATATGAATTACTGAACCAATATGTCGCCGATATTTGTACTTTTTCTGATACCAAACTGATACTGATGTTTACTGTCGATATTGAGGTATCGGATATGCTTGGGAGAAACATTAAAATGACTTTTATCGATGATTTCATTCACTGTTTTGCCTCATTCTGTGTGCAGGAATGTTGTTACCTTGACTCTGTTTTGAAGCTTGATACTGTAGTCATACTGAAAATCATTAAAGGTTCATAAAAAGGTGAGTGGGAAAGGAGGAAATAAAATAAAACAAAAGAATTGAAGGTTGAAAGCAGCTAGTTGAGGGTGAGGCATACTGTGTACTGATGGTATGTAAGTGTGGTGGCCGTGTGAGTTTATGTATGAACAGTAGGGTGCCCGTCAAACCAGTGTTAAAATTTTAAGCTAATAATTTTTGATGTGGTACCCCCTCAAATTGTACGTCTAATGAATGAAGTATATATGGAAAATTTCAGCAATTTATGTCAACATTTATTGGTTGCTCAGTGAGGGTAAAGTTTTCAATATCTCGCTCAAGTATTATTATTTGAGCTTTTCATAATGACAGGGCCCTTCTGGTTGGATGATTCGATATAACTTCTTGGTAGTCTTATTCCATATGTGGTTTATGACTAGCAGACAGTAAATTTATTATTATTTTCGGTAATTAAATGTTGGACAACCTTTGGGCAATTTTAACTTCAGTTTAACAGACAAACTTTCGATCATCTGGCAACACTGCTCCTTTGGGTGCCATCACTGTCACATTGTAACACTGTCAAACATCTGTCCAGCTTTATAATATTGCTCAGTGTTCAGCTTTATAATATTGCTCATTGCTCACCTCAGCTGCTGTTTGCATTTCAGATTAGTCAATAATATTCCATATCTCAAGAGAAAGTATGGCAGAAACAGTTCCTTCAAGCACAGTAACACGTGGTGCCACCCAGATTTGAATGATTGGTCCAGCATCAGAAAAGTTATGAGGAATGAAACTTCCGACTTACCATCAGGTGCTCTCCATCTTTTTCCATCAACATAAACTTCTCGGTAACACAGTCAGAGACAGCCCAAGGTGTGCTGTAGCTGAAGCTCTCCAGATGTGGTCAGTGGCTCGTATCCCAACAACAACAGAGAGGAATGCCATTGAGAAGCTTGAAAAAATGTTTTACTGATGGCAGAAACTGAAGAAGAAAATTAATTGCAGAACTCAGAGCCAGATAGCCAATGAAACTTCTTTGCGTGAAAATGTGGAAAAACTATTTGATGTAGCACATGTGAATGCTATGAAAATGTTAACTATTGCTGAAGACAGGGCTTTCTTTGACAACCAATGCGGGCCACGCATAGGCTGTGTGAGTAGTGGGGACACTGCATTAGCTGCGAAAGAGGACATTAAGGTAAAAAGACTGAAGCGAAAGGAATATCTCAGAAGTAAAGAAGAGGGAAGGAGAGAGAATTTCACAGCTGAGGCACATGAACTGACTTCAGAAGACGATTTGCCCACACACGCAGATGATGACTCTGAGACTAACTTTGAACCATCTTGCTCATCAAGAAGTACCAAACAGCAGCCTGTGTCTGTTGTTACAACAGAATTAAGTGCTGCACTTGATAAAGCCAATGTCAGCAACAGTAATGCAACTTTTCTTCTGACCGAGACTGCAAGAAGCCTTGGACATGATATCTCCAGTTTACCTGTCAATCCTGAGTCAGTCAGAAGAGCAAGATTGAAGTTTTGTGAACTGACGGACCAAGCTAGAAAAAACAGTTTTGATGCATCCATACCTCTAGTATTGCACTGGGACAGTAAAATGTTGCCGGATATTACAGGTAGGGATAAAGTTGAAAGGTTACCAGTTTTGGTATCAGGACTGCAAGTGGAGCAACTTTTCGGCATCCCAAAACTTCCAAATGGTATGGGTGAAACAACTAGCAATGGTGTTGTTAAAATGTTGAGAGAGTGGGATATGGAAGATCAGGTGAAGGCCATGTGCTTTGACACCACACCTTCAAATACTGGCAGACTAAGTGGGGCTTGTGGTACGATAGAGAACAGGCTTGGCAAAAACTTGTTGTACCTGGTATGTCGTCATTGTGTGCAAGAAATTGTGATTGGAGATGTATTCAAATGCTGTTTTGGCCCATCAGATAGCCCTGATATTAGCTTGTTAAAGTGTTTTCATTAATTTTGGCCTCAAAGTGACAAGAGTCAAATTTCAGACAGCAAACGATGATCTAGTCTGAGTTGAAGTCCTGAAGAAATGTACTACCTTGAAGGACGATGTTATATTTTTCGCAAATCTAGCACTTCTGTCTAGTCAGCAGGCTTGTGGTGACTACCATAAATTGTTAGAATTAATGGTACTTTTTCTGGGTGATACTCCACCAGGCAGTACAAGATTTGTGATCCCAAGAGTGATGCATAGAGCTAAATGGATGGCCCAAGTTGCTGTGCTACGTAAAAATCGGGATGCTTAAACAGCAGTTCAAGTTAAAGGCAAATGAAGAAACTGCAGTGAGAGAAATGAACCTCTGTGGATGCCTGCTGTACACAAAGGCTTGGACTTTGTGCCCAATTCCAGCACGTACCCCATTCAGTGATCTTGCCTTTCTGAAGTTGGTGGAGGCTATCAACAAAGGCATTTTGTTTGCTGCAGTTAATGCATTCCTCAGACACATATGGTACCTGAGTGAGGAGCTAATTGCCCTTACATATTCAGTGATGCTGTAGACAGCAACACTGAAAGAAAGATGAACAGCACTTTGAAGAAAGATGGTTCTGATGAATCACCCAAACAAATCCAGATGAAGCCAAGCAGAATTTCTGAAAAAGAACTTAATGACTTTGTCACAAGCAGTACTACAGTATGTCATTCGTTGACACACTTGGGTTAAATGCAGACTTCCTCACACAAGCAGATCCAGACAGTTGGCAGTCACTTGAAGATTTTCAGCGAAAGAAAAATTCGTCAGCAATCTGGTGGTGGTGAATGACCGGGCAGAGCGAGCTGTGAAATTGATTCACGACTTCAACACCTCCATCACAACAAGTGAAGAACAGAAGCAGTACCTGCTGCAGGTTGTTTCAAGTCACAGAATCAAGTACCCAGCAGTTAGAAAGTCATTGCTTATCGGGGATAATATTCCGCAGTAGTGTTTTCAAACCAGTTATGCTTACTGTTTTGATTGTTCAAAATATGCTGTGATACAGCTGCAATAAATGCATGACAGAATTGTATTGACTTGGTCTAAGAAACTTTTGAGTAATGAAGAGTGAGGATAACCAGCCATAGGATAAAAACCTTCTATAGTCAGACCTCTTGAGCAACCCTTAAATATACATTAACCCGAGGCGTCTCGTCGACGTATGGGTACGTCGCAACGTTTTGTCCAAGCTAGACCCATCGATGTATGGGTACGTCACGCAATTGCAAGGTTCATAGTCTGCACAATTTTCAAGTTTCACGGGTGATTTTTGTTAGGCATATGTGGGAGACCTTCCTCTATCTGCAGACAAGTGGGGATACTGCCTGGCCCCACCTGACCCCCCCTCCTCCCCACACTCGGCAATTCACCTGTTAGCAGCGACCTGGCTAGTAAAGACATATTGCCTCACGGTCTTTCCAATGACGAAATTCACGGTGAAGGTGATTCCTGAGGTGGAGGACAAAGAAATAAAGAAGCTAGAGCAAGAAACAAACAGAAATGATGAGGTGGTATTGTCAAAAAGGAAGGTGCCACATGTGGATGTGTTTGGTGACAGAACAGTGCTTCTATTGCCAATATAATTGTATGAAAACCAATATAGTTTTGTACTACACATAAATTCGTACCAAATAAATAAATAAGTACATAATTCATAGTGGCTGGAATTAGTTTACCCTCCCATAGTTCGTTTTCTTTTAGGCCAGATATCGTGAGAGAGAATGAAAGGTAAGGCTGACTCATCACCTGTAGCAAGATTTATAAGGTCAGGAGGGCGATTTCTCTGTGAATTTTCAATGTTTCTCACCAAAAGTGAAGGTTTGAGACAAAAAAAAAAAAAAAATCTGAAATATCTCGGGACTGGGGGATATTGGAGGTAGGAAATCGGATGGGACGTGACGGGTAAAAAAAAAAAAAAACTGTGAACTACTGTCATTAAAGACGACAAAATGGGAGGGTACCTCAGAAATTCAGAAATTCATGTACAGTAATCCCTCGATTATGCAGATGTCCATTATCTGAACAATCCATTATCCAGATGTTGTGATCTGGCTGTTTGAAACCATCATTTATACATTTTTCCTTTTATCCGAACAAAATGTTTGCATCCTGGTGGAAATTATGGCCGAGCGAACATATTCACCTGGCAGGGCTGTTTTTTCATCTTCTTTTCATGTCACTGCAGGGTATGGCCCTGCAGTGGTGATTGGTTGTCTGTGGTAGTAGTAGTAGTTTATTCCCTAGGCAGTCTGGATGAACAGTCCCGAGTCCCTAAGGAAGTCCGCAGCCGAGACTGGGCTTTCCCACAGAGCTGTCAAGGAGTGTATGTTATGTTGTTGGCATAGGTGATTGTGTGCGATGCAGTCTTCCATAATGTGCTTAATAGTGTGGGGTGCTGGTCGAGGCAGTAGCCTTGATACTGGTACCACGTAACCCAGTACAACCAGCCGATGGTCAGGTTGCCGGCGACTAAACTGGCTCCCCTCACTGGTGTACACCAGTGAGGTGGGTGCCTTGGACACCCAGGTGGATGAAAAACAAAACCACTCAAAGGGCAGATGAACTCCTCTGGAGTCATTGGCCATCCAATTACCTGCAGCCTTGCATGACATGCCTCTTTAGGCAAAGGCTAGGAGAAGGAAAACTCTGATTTCAAACCACCTGTTGCCTTGCAGGTTAGGCCTTTTCAGGCAAAGGCTAGGAGAAGGAAACTCTATTCAAACCACCTGCTGCCTTGCAGGTTATACCTAAACAGGTAAAGGCTAGGCCCACCGCTTAGAACTGTGGTTTTGCCAGTCAGGAAGGCCATCCGTGGCAGCAAAACCAAATGGCCCAATCAACTAGATGACTATTCCACTTATAGAATTGGCCCCCAGTTGCCAGCAGCCTTTGAGTAGGCAGGGGGTGCTAAGAATCTCTGGGTATACTGATCATGCTAGAAGAGGAGGTGCATTGCGGGTGTGCACAGTAAATGTTGGAACGATGGTGAGAAGAAGTGGAGAGGTGGTGGAGATGTTAGGAAGGAGGGCAGTTGACTTGTGCTGCATACAGGAGGTGCAATATAAGGGAACGGGATGCAGAATGTTTAGTGGGAGTAAGGAGAAATACAAGTTCCGGTGGTCAGGGGAGAAGGAAGGAACCGAAGGTGTGGGGGTGTTGGTGAGGGAGGAGTTAGTCAAGGATGTGATAGAAGTGGATAGATTGTCTTCAAGGTTGATGAATGTTAAGACTGTAGTGGCAGGAAAGATCTGGCATATTTTTTCTGCATTTGCACCACAGATTGGTAGACCTGATGATGAAAAAGAGGCATTCTGGGGAAAACTTGATGATGTAGCACGAATACCCGACCCTGAGGTAATGATCATTGCTGGAGACTTGAATGGACACATTGGTACTGATTGGAGAGGATATGAGGAAGTTATGGGAGTCTTCGGCTTTGGAGAGAGAAATAGAGAGGGAGAGAGGATACTGGAGTTCTGCCAGGGTAAGGATTTGAAAATTATAAACACAATGTTCAAAAAGGAAAGAGAGAAGTTGATAATTTACAAAAGTGGAGGTGTAGAAACTCAAATTGATTTTATGCTGATGAGAAAGGAGCAAGATATTAAACTGAAAGACTGTAAGTTATACCAGGTGAAGCATGTCTACCACAACATAGATTATTAGCTATGACTTTGAGAGTGGAAAATATGAAAGGAAGAAAGAAGAGGAAGGGTGTTAAAAGAGTAAAGGAGTTGAAGGATGAGGAGATAAGACTACAATTTGAAGAGAGTTTTAAGAGAAGAAATGAGAGACAGAGAGGCAATTGGAAACACTTCAGGGATAATATAACAGAGGCTGCTAGGGAAGTCTGTGGAGAAACAACAGGTCACAGGAGAAAAGAAAGAGAGATGTGGTGGTGGTATGAGGAGGTGAAGCAGACGATAAGTGAGAAGAAAAGAGCATTTAAAGTATGGCAGAGAACTAGAAGGGAAGAAGACAGAAGAGAATATAATGAAAAGAAAAGACAGGCAAAGAGAGAAGTGGCCAGAGCTAAAAGGGTGGCATGGGAAAGTTGGAGTAGAGATCTGGAGAGTGCACAAGGTTGGACAAAAATGTTTAAAATTGCAAGACAGATGAGGAAGGAGAGGAAAGACGTGGTGGGAGCTAAATTTGTAAAGGATAAAAATGGGGAAATAAAAACTGATGAGGCAGAAATATTGGAAAGGTGGAAAAGGTACTTTGAGCTTTGAGGAACTGTTAAATGAAGAAAATAATTATGAGATAGAAGAGATGGGAAAAGTTGAAGGGCCATTTGCAATGATAACAGAAGCTGAAGTGGAGATAGTCTTAAAGGAAATGAAGTCCGGGAAAGCTCCAGGCCCAACAGGTATAACAGCCGATCTGATAAAAAAGGCTGGAAGTACTGGTGTAAAAGAATTGACAAGGATTTTTAATAACATCTTAGTAGGAGGACAGCCACCTGAGGACTGGAGAGATAGCTGGACAACGCCAATTTATAAAGGCAAAGGAGATGCCCTTCTGTGTGGAAAGTACCGAGGAGTCAGATTGTTGGAGGATGGAATGAAGATATTCGAAAAGGTGCTGGAAGAAGGCTGAAGCAGATAGTGAAGACAGATAACCGACAGTTTGGATTTTGCACAGGTAAATCCACAAGAGATGCAATATTCATCATGAGACAGTTGCAGGAAAAGTTTCAACAGAGGAGGAAATGCTTGTACCATATGCTTGTGGACTTGGAAAAAGCTTTTGATAGAGTACCAAGGAGAGTTATAAAGCGGGCCTTGAGAAGACAGAATGTGCCTGAGAGACTCATTGCAGCTGTCATGTCTCTCTATATTGATCTATCTATCTATCTATATACCTAGGCTGCTTCCCCCAAGAAAAGGGAGGTAGCCGAGACAGGTCAACACACTACCAATTAACTCATCCACTCATACACATTCATTCGCATCTTAGCCCTAAAGGGGAGAAGGGACAGATCCTCACCGCACGACACCGCACGAGGGTCAACTACGCAGTGCAGTCAGTGACATCCACAGCAGGGCCCAACAGCAAAGCTGGTTTACCCCTGCCACATCATAATGGATCCAGCCCCTTACCTGCACCTGACCTGATCAGCTGATCAGACAAAA
>JAGKTI010037531.1:0-10876 GCA_018397915.1 Birgus latro | reverse complement strand
TTTCAGAAGGTTGTACACCCGCACAAAAATTGTTCGGCACCTTTGGGTACGAGGGTTGTGAAAATGAGCAACTTCTGCGGACACATGCTTTTATATATGTGGTGCCTCAAGACATAATATACCACCCAGTAAGTGAATATTCTTGCAATTTTGCGTTCTAATAAATATCAACGATAACATTCCCACTTAAGCCTATACGTACAGGATGCCTCATATATCACAATGCTTCATCCCTGTCTCAGAATGAAACGTGCTGTAACAGTGCCGATTAATTTTTGTGCGGGTTTACATTAGCTTCCTGTTGCCTAGTAGATCCTTCTCCACGTCACTTCCTTTTTTTTTTTTTTTTTCCAACAAAGCATTTTTTGTTTGATTCACTCAGTTCTTAGCTCGTCCTGCTTCTCTTCTCGCTTTTACATATGCAGCAGCTCTATCCTCAATCATTTTTGTTTTCATCCCTCTCCATTAGCTTAACATTTTTCATTTTACAGCTTCCTAAACTTGGTCCACCCACCATGGTGTTATTACCTCGCCCGGAAGTCCAGCGATGTATTGTTTTCGGTCGAGTTTGTTAGTTTGTTTCATTGTTCGTTAGCAACATTACGGAGAAACGGCTGAATGAAATTACATGAAACTTTAAGGATATGTGGGCACTGGTCCCAAAAGAAAGTGATTAAATTTTGGAGGTAATTGAGTGACTTTAGAAACAATCTTTGGCATCGTCCTCCCTGTGGGCTGGCCCTCCAACAGAGGTGGGACACTCATTCGGGGTTCCATCCTGCCTAGATCGTAGCGGGAATAAACGCCTACCATTTTGACAAATTTTGTGTTCCGTGGGTAAAAATTTTGGCTGTGCACCATACGTTTTCTGTGACCCCTGGGGCCCGCCCCCTCCTGTGACCATTCGTGATTCCATTCTTGTCATTGTCAAACTATCGCCAGGGTGAAAAACTGATCAATATGCAAAATTTCCTTCTTTTTGGATAAGAATTTAGCAGGGCATAACGACTTCTGAGACGGCTGAGAGCCACCTCCAACTGTGGGTGGCGGCTCTCAGGGGTCCTACCTTGATTGTAAAATGGCACTAATGAATCTCTATCATTGTGCAAAAAATCGTTTTCCTTGGTGAAAAACTGGTCATGCCTGACGTTTTCTGGCGGGACATATGGGGCCCTTTGCTCTCACCATGCCTCAAACTTATGGACCACATGCATCAAGAAAGTACAGTAACTCAGTGAGGGACGGGGGAAGGGGGTGACACAGCTAGCGAAAGCACTATATATGGCTGTCCTTGTGATGCATAAAAAAAAAAAAAATGTGAGAAGGAGATCTATAAGTGAATCTGAAGATGGGAGAAGTGGTGGAAATAAAAGGTGGAGAGAAGCAATTGGCACTACGCTTTATCTCGGGAAAGAAGGAGGTGTAAGATGGCTGTGAGTGACAAGAAAACAAGAGTGATAAACACTAAGACAAGCCGTGAAACTCTTATCACCTGTGTTCACTGCAAATCAACCGCCGTGTGTAGTACTCCCAGGTGGGGGGATGGCTACTGTGAGCACCGGCACCATTCAAAGGCCGACAAAGTACTTACTAAGCAGGAATCATATAATAAAGAAGATGTGTAGTTTCTTCCTGTGCATTCTCCGAAAACATGGAATCTGCATACCTAATTATTCGACATTTATGCCGATTTCTTTGGAACCCATGTGCTAACAATCCTTTGTTTCTGATCGTGTTTACTTTTAGGAAGGGAGCTGACCCTCCAAGAATCACCTGGAGGTCACACTGCCCAACTATCGTATTTGGATGATTCCACTGTACAACATGTACCAATATATCAAAGCTATATCTGTCCTCCTTTCACTGCTCTGAGAGTGTTAAATTTGGTGAGGATTGGCTGGCCCTCTAAAAGTCACGGTGGAAAATTGTATATGGAGGAAGACCTTCGGAGTAACCAGACTAACTAATCTGGTAAGTTTCATTCAAATCCTTCGCCTCTTTCTGATAGTTTTTATTTTGGGAAGGGGATGACCCCCCCCCCCCGTGGAATCATTGGGCAGATTACGCTTTCCAAGTATCACATTACAGATGAGAGTTTACTGTACAACTTGTACTAAGATATCAAAGCCATATCTGCCCTCCTTTCACTGCTTCTAAGAAATTTTTATTTGGTGAGTAGGGCTGATCCCCCTAAAAAGAAAGGTGGAAAACTTTATATAGTGGATGACATTCTCAAGGAACCATACAAGTGACCTGAGGAAGTTTCGCTGAAATGCCTTTGATCACTTTCTCATCTTTCTTTTTCTTCGGGGGTGGGGGGGTTGAAGGGGCCTGACTCCCCAAGCATAATTAGGGGGTTCTCCATATCACACTATGGGCGATAGTCCCATGTACAACATGTACTAAAATATCAAACCCATATCTGCCCTCCTTTCACTATTTCTAAGAATTTTTTATTTGGTGAGTGGGTTGATCCTCCAAAGAATCTGTTTCAGAATTGTATAAGTGGAAAGTCCTCCTAGTACAAAGACGAACTCACATGGAAAGTTTCATTCAGATCCATCAAATAACCTAGGAAGTGTTACCACACATATACACACACACACAAAGCCTCAGTCTAGCGCAATGGTAAAGGGCGCGTTGCTGAAAATTATATCATCCTGCTCCTCAGAACTGATAAAATCACTTTATGCATGGGATGCGAATATATCTGAGAATAATGTTGACAATTACTATTACCACAATTTGTTTTATGAATTGTGACTGCAGCTCTAAAAAAGACTGTGAATGTTTGATTATTGATAAATTAACAGGCATATTATGTTGGTCTCTTAGGAATATGGAAAAGCTGATTATATTCCACTTTGCGTGTCAGAAATAACGTTCAGTGATGATGCGTATGGGAGTTTATCTACGTTCAAAAATAAGTACAGTACATGATATTTAGACGGGAAATGTGATGCTTCAGTGAATCTTGATTCGCTCACTTATATGAAATATATGGATCGTGGCTCAGAAAGATTGTAGCTAATATGTCTAGAGAACATTCTGAACAACTATATTGTGATCAGATCTGTATGAAGTTGTGCAATGTGATATTTTGTTCTTGTGTTTATATACCTAAGTCATTACTTTGCCCAGTGTACTGCTAACCAATGGGAAGTGAAGTAAGTAAGAGGAACGAGCAAACCCGTCACAATCAGTTTTCCAGCTGGTTCTGTGAATTTGACCGGTGACGAAATTACTTGACCACTAGCATAACAGCAGGAAAAAATGTGCTTTATGTATTAGGAGTGTAAGGGTTAATCCCTTAAATATGACATTAGCCTTAATTATCTTTTCAATAAGTTTCTGACTCTGGGCATAAGCTTCCTAACCCGTCCCCAAGGCCCAATTGTCCATCTCTATACCATACACCTTTTACGTCACCACTTTGGCCCTAACATCCACCGTCCATATCGAATACATGTTACGGCTGTCACTTACAGGACTGGAGCATTAATATCAGAGGGGATATTTTTACAAGATGTTAGCGGGTCGTCCGGTAAATCAGTGATGTGAGTTTAATGAAATTCAATTCCTTTAACTGTTCCCTGCTTCGGCCAGGATTCGATCCTAGGTCCACAAGGACCGCAGTCCATCTCCTTACCGATTCGGCCACGGCCTTCCACTGTCGCATAATTTTGTTCAGATGTGGTGGGGTTCCTAATAATGAAGGGAATGGAAAGTCTCGTAAAAACTTTGTCCTTTACATCAAATTATATTCCTGCTGCCTTCACACGATTCATTAATTTATAGGGAACCTCCTTCAAGTGAAGGGACTGCAAACAATGAACAAGTTGGTGTGTGTGTGTGTGTGTGTGTGTGTGTGTGTGTGTGTGTGTGTGTGTGTGTGTGCAGTGAAATGACATTAACCTTTTCGCTCGGATGACAGTGCTACTTAGTTTTTTCGTTACACCTTCCAATACTTTTTTGCTTTTTAATCAGGGAGCATATCTGGAAACCAGACTGATCTAGAGTTACTCATTAACGATTTTCGAATGAGAGCCATGTGCTAATTGGGAAATGCGATGAGATTATCTTTGGTTTTTAGATGGTGAAGCAGGACAGAAAAGGTGAAAGTCCTTATGTTCCCCCATTTAGTGTTTTTGTATTTGTCTCAGCTTGGAAAAGATCTCTACTACGGAAAGGGGTAATAAAGGTCATTATTATGATGTTTTTTTAATTGGTAGTATCTCTTCCAAGCTGAACGAAATAATTCAAAAACGGCAACACTGATGCATCAATGGCGACCTGGAGCATTGAAAAAAAAATTATATAAAGGTTTAACATGTAATAGACGTTCACACAGAAAGTGTGGAACGTGTTCGAGCGATCGAGCGGGCAAGTCAGGCAGTGCTGAATATGTCTCATGTGGCTCATCATCTTCCTCTGATTTCCTGACATAAAAATACTGAAAAGAACTTATTAGCTTACACCAAAAATATTCCCTCACACTTCCTAAAACCAATACTCCTCTTGTATTAATTTTAGGTCCAGGGCCAAACAGAAGGTATTATTTGTTTTGATAAGGCAAAACCTGGTTGCTCTCAGCAATCGTCGGAAAGTACTGCTGCTACTCACGCAACCTTAGACCTTTACTTCTTCCGCAGCCGCTGTTACGCTAATCTGCCTTATAAAAAATCGTTTCCTCGATTTGCGGAAAAAAACTTTGGAAATAACGGGTGGTCTATGAAATGAAAATAACTGAGGAATTTTATGCGATTTCCAGACTGGTGCCAATCTTTCTTGTAACTTCAAAATTGGCTGAGATGTCAAAAAAACAAAAACAAAAAGTTCACTACTGTACTACGGAGTTTTCATCCCGACCCCTGCACCCATTTCCTGCTGATGCGATAAGTCTTTCGCTCGGGCACATATGTCGGGGGGTCCAAACTGTGGCTAAATTTGGTGTTCTTGCTGGCTTCGCTCGCTCGAACAATTACAGAAGTTATCGTATCCCTCCCATGATGGTTTCGTTTTCGTTTACTTCTATCTGTGTATTGCCAGACGACTGAATCACGTAAGGGGTGGCCACAGACAAAATGCCTGCATGTCGCCCTGTCCTCCACCATTTTACTGCCCTCACCCCAGCTCACACCCCTCTCTCTCATATACCTCACCACTCCATCCCTCCATCTCAACCTCAGCCTCCCCTTCCCTCTACCCCTCTCCACCTTAACACATAACACTCTCCTCGTTTGTCTCTCGTTCTCCATCCTATCTACACGGCCAGCACACCTCAGTGTAATTCTCCTAATGCTTTCTATCACATCCACATCCACGCCACAACGCTCCTTCACTTCCTCTTTTTTCAGTCTGTCTCTCCATATAACTCTACATGCTTCTCTCAGATAACTCATTTCCACTGCTCTCACTCTTAACTTTTGTCTTTCTAGCAAACTCCAAGCTTCACTTCCATACGGTACAGTTGGTAACACAATACTATCATGCACAGACTTTTTTACCTCCATACTCACTTCTCTATATTTGTTTTTTCACTGTTTTCAACAAGCCAGTAACCTTTCTTCCTTGTTGCACCCATTCAAGCACTTCATACTTCAAACTTCCATCCTTATTCACTCACATTTTCCATTTCTTCATCATCCAATCTCAATGTACATTCAGTGACTTTATTTTTCTGGAAGACCATAACTTTACTCTTCCCTACATTCACCTTTAGATTCCGTTTCACACTCTCCCAAACTCATTCACGAAGCCCTGCAGTTCCCATTCGTCCACACTTAACAATACAGTATCATCCGCAAACAACAGTACTGTACAGGAAGCTTCCCAACGCTGCCCTCTGTCATTAGGTCCGCTCCAACATCCACTGCCTTACCTTGTATCTCTTGTATAACTCCATCCACATATAGATTGAACAACCATGGAGACATGACACACCCCTGTTTCAATCGAACATTCAGACAGAAAAAAATTAATTCAGTTCACTATCCAGACGCACTGCAGCCTTAGCACACTCATACATACTCTTCACGACATTCATCATCTTTCCATTTACTTCATTTATTCTAAATTCTTTCCACATTCCTTGTCTATCCACTCTGTAATATGCTTTCTCCAGATCTAAGAGGGCCGCATACAACTTCATTCCCTTCTCTAGAAACTTTTTCACTAAAGACCTATGGATGATTATCCGCTCTACACGACCTCTTCCCTTCCTAAAACCTCCTTCTTCTTCTCAAAGTAATTCATCTGTTATTTCCCCAACTCTGTCAACAAGTATCCTACCATATACTTTTCCTATTACACTAAGAAGGCAAATGCCCCTATGATTACCACACACTTCTTTTCCCCTTTTTCCTTTGTACAAGGGAATAATTACTGTATACCTGACTTCCAATCCATCGGGATCGTACCTTCCTCCCAGGCCAATCTGCACATATTCCATACCCATTCTTCTACTGTCTCTCCCCCATACTTCAGCATTTCACCACACACTCCATCAGTTCCTGAGGTTTTCCCCATTTTGACTATCTCCATCGCTCCCGCTATTTCCATCATACTAATCTTTTCCCTCCCTTCTCACCACCCTCCTTCTCCCAGCCATTCCCCAGCCAGTAACTCGCATTACTTTCATTCTCTATGTCTAACAGTTCCTTAAAGTACTCTCTCCATCTGCTCACTCTTTCTCCCCTCTCCACTATCAATCTCCCATTTCTATCCTTCGCTCCCTTACTAACGTCTCTATCACCCTGTCTAACTCTCATTACCTCCTTCCAGAGCATTTTCACACATTCCCTCCACTTTACAGTCATATTCCTTACAAGTTCTTCATCCACTCTTTTCTTATTCTCTCTTAGTAATCTTTTCACCTCTTTCTTCCTCTCTACATATAACTCTCTTCTGTCGCTCAACTTTCTCCATGCCGCTGCTTCCTATCCACTCACTATATGCTTTCTTCTTTTGAGCCACAGCTTGTCTCATCTATTCTTTCCACCATGCTGTTCCTTGCACCCCCTTTCATTTCCCCGTCACCCCACACACCACCTCACATGCTGCACAGATTTCTTCTGTGAATATCTTGCACCCACCATCCACCTCCCCCATCTGCTTCAAATAATTTTTACCCTATAGCATGTCCACTTCTCCCTAATATTGTGTTTTTTTTTTCATCCTCTTGCAACCTCTCTACCCTTGCTGTATGGACAATTTCCTCCTGTCCTTTTCTCCTTCTATTCCTGCATTGCACTTGAACCTTGACTTTCACCATCACCAAGTGGTAGTCAGAAAGTCCACTCCTTTAACCTCTGTATGCTCTTGGATCCATTACATACCTTATCATCCTTTCATCCACACACACACATAATCAATCATTGCCTAACGTTCATTCAATTCACCAACCACCCTTCTCATCACTCGCCACGTATACTTGTGATCATTTTGTGCCTAAAGAGGGTATTAGCTTTCATAAACCCCCTCCCTGCACAGTGTCCACTAAAGCACTGCCATTCTCATCCACATCTGCAGGCACACCCCACTCACCAACTTCTCCATCCACCTTGACATTCCCTACTTTCCATTCATTTCTCCAATAAAAAACAATCTTTCATTACTGTTACACTTTTCCTTGCGTGCTTCCACATTTGCCAAGAACTTTTCTTCCATTCTGCTTGCACGATCTTGCGTTGGTTCATGCACACACACAGTCGCCCACATTTGTAATCCTACTTTCAATCTTACCCACAGAATTCTTGAAGCAACTGATCGCTACTCTCTTATTTATTATTGTCCATCTATCTCTTGCACACAATATTTCATACACCCTTTTTTGCCCTCTCATTCTTACCTACTCACGCGCATGTATCCCATCCATACTCTCACTCTCTCACCTCGTCATTTAGTCTCAGTTAATCCACATATGTCCACTTTTGCACCCTTAAGCACCAGGACAATCTCTCTCTCTCTCTCTTTCACTTCAGTATTCGCGTCCCTTACATTCCAAGTCACATTCCGAATCACTTCCTTTGTCCTTGGCCGTCACCTATTGGTCCGAGGCTTCTTGTTTGTATTTTTTAGTTAGTTGTTTTCCGGGGAGGGGCCCTAACCCTCCACCAACCCACTTGTTGACACGTAGGGAACACGTGTTGGTTGGTTATAAGGTGACCACCCAGCGCACTAAATGATGTCTTGGTTTACAGGAAATCATTTGGCTTGCCACTCAGTGTAGAGCTACCCCGAATTAGATTACCGCTACACTGAGTTGGTGGATGATGGGCGTCCCAACAGACCATTTACTTTTGTAAAAATGAATAAATAAATAAACTAACATTTCTGTTTAGTAACGTAAATGTAGTTCATCCACTCAAAATTTTTGTGCTATCGCTGGCCATATCCCAATCCAGTGGAACGAGAGAGAGAGAGAGAGAGAGAGAGAGAGAGAGAGAGAGAGAGAGAGTTTAAAATTTTTTCGCAGCAGCTAGAACGTTCGTTGCCCATTTCAACTTTTTTATACCTTTTTCTTAAATTTCTCGTCTGGGACAAAAGTTCACATACTGTCGCACTGCGTCTGCTTTACACTTAGGACATGTCAGTCACATTGTTTCATAACACATCACAACAAACGCATCACAGGGTAAAAATACTTAAAAAACATTCTTTGCCTCTCTCGTCTGGAAATATTTGTCAGAAGCAGCCAGTGGGAATAGGACGAGGTGAAATACTAGCAGTGGCGGATCCACGGGGGGGCGGGGGGAGGGTGGCTGCCCCCCTTCAGCTATGAATGGCGCTCCTAACAGCTGATAACTAATCCACAATACTGTATATTTAATTTTTGATCAACTGGTAAAGAATGGTTTGAATGATCTATATATTTCGGCTTTGATCAATAGGTAGAAAATGGTTTGAATCTATATATATTTTAATTTTGATCATCTGGTAGGGAATTGTTTGAATCTATAATTCATTCCAGTTTCAATCAATCTGTAGAGATCTGTCAATGGTTTCCATCTAACACGAATTATTGGTTACAAGTTTAAAATACTAACCACTATAAATGTACCACAACTTGCCCCAAAATTCTTTTAAAATGTTTGTGAAATGTTAAAATGCGTTTTGCGGCAGGGACGGTGTGGGTCCTGCCACTCACCCCAGACGCCCTAGCTTATTGCCTCGCTCCTTCGGCGCTCGGCGCCCCTTACATTGACAAACAGCCCCCCACCCCCCCTTTCCCAAATCTTGGGTCCGCCACTGAATACTAGGGTGACTTGGGGCCACGAAATACTTTCGAAAAACGTTTACTTCTCTGCTATCCTGCTTATTCAGTAATCCATTTTTGTATTATATTACCTACTTAGCTCAGCTGTCTCATTTTCTGCATCACCATAAGCAGAGAGACAGACAGAGAGACAGAGGCAGAGAGGGAGAGATGGCTTCCAGTCGTTCCTCCTCCATGTTAGTCAACGAGTCCTCTTCCCAGGACACACCATCCACCCCTACATACTGTAATACCTTGCTCCTCCTACTCTTCCTCTGTATACCCTTCCTTCAAATCACCCAGTTCTTACACAATCTCACAATCAATCTCTCGCCCATTAAATTTCGTCATGCAAACTTTATTTCCTCACTAATACATGGAGTGGAAGGGATACCGGAAATGAAAACTACAAAAAGGCGAGCGAGATTATGTTAGCACTTTTAGACAATTATGTTCAGGAAGAATCTAGGGCATTCAGTGTAAAAAAAAAAAAAAACAAGTCACAGCGAACGACTTAGTGGAGCATACGAATTCGAACTGTGTTCCAGCTTACTACGTACGATTTTTTTTTTTTACTAAAGAATCTTTGGACTGTCAGAAGGTAACTGAGATCTTTTCTACACACTTCACGAAGTTTCAGAAAAATAAATAAAATTGTCTGTAGAAAACTAGAGTCTAGTAAAAATACTATTGTAGTGGCTGGGCGGGTGGGGGTTAAACCTTCTCATTTCCAGGTTGTCTTCTGATGAACAACACCATTTAAGTTTGGAGTGAGTCAACAATGCCTCTACAACAGCGAGAGAATTAACCCTTTCACTATTGTGACAACCCAAGTGTGGTATTCCGGCAAACAGCAGACAGTTTCATATTGCTTGGCGTAAGTCATGGCACCTGACTGTGTTAATCATGCATGACCTTGATGATGTCTTTATTTTAGTTCATTGTCGCAACAAACGTAGGGCTTGATCAGGCTTAAGACAGCAACCTGCTACTGTACGATTTGCAGTTAGGCTACACCTCATCATCTCAGTGAAACTGTCTTTACACAGCAGCAAGGAAACAACAATGACCCCAGAGTACACAACGGGTGAATCCCTTATCTTTACTTGTCCAGCGAATTTATTTATTTATTTATTTGCTGATTTGTTTCTTTTCTTATTTAATGCATTTGTCCATTCATGTTCACATTTCTGTTACAAAGAAAAGGTACTATTTTTTTCAGCCGCATCATCACACACACACACACACACACACACACACACACACACACACACACACACACGCACGCACGCACGCGCGCGCTCAGAAATGTAAATAGGTATTTGGATATTCACTTTCAACAAACGCCAAGAGTGTGAGCAGTAGAAATGAATTATTTGAGAGGAACATGTGGAATAACACGGAGAGGCAGACTGATAAATGAGGGCGTGAAGGACCGTTGTGATGTTATAGTAGACAAATATACTGCCATTCACCCGAGCTGCGTCGGGCAGCGGTTTGATCCTGATGTGCTGTGACTGAAAGAATTCCTTCCATCATGGATTTACCTGGTTTCCTCAAAAAAATCAGGTAGCCGTTGCTTTTATGACGCCGTGGTGCAGTGGTATCAGTACCTGATTT